>JAHMML010000087.1:2791-40764 GCA_020341155.1 Eciton burchellii
CCTTAATCGCCAAACCTAGCACACGGTAACAGAGGTTCTCGAAGTTGCACATACTGTTACACTATTGGTCAACCTTGATGTTTCTAATCATACTGGACCACAGGAGAGCATTGCAGGCCATGATATTACAGAACTAGCCACTTTATGGTATGTTTGACATTCTTCGTCAGAGTGTGTCACTCAACTTCAATCCTGCGCCATTTCACCAAWGACGCTCAGAACTGGCARTTTCGGGGCAAACATAGCAGTAAATGTTCATACCTGGTCCTTATTGATCATGTTAGGTCATTCTACGCCATTTTTAGTGGCTTTTGGGCTGTTTTAGCATCTCGTGCCACGTATAGCGAAACCCGACGTGAGATATCAATCTTGGGCATAACGGGCTATATCGCGGCAAATTACCCGAAAATAGATCATTCTAGGTTCTAATTAGGCATATCGGACCATTAGTGGCGTCCTCAATCCATATTCSAGAAATCTTTTCTCAGGATGCCCTTAATCGCCAAACCTAGCACACCGTAACAGATCTTCTCGAAGTTGCCCATACTGTTATTGGTCAGCTTGATGTTTCTTATCATAATGGACCATAGGAAAGCTTTGCAGGCCATGATATTACAGAATTAGCCACTTTAGAGCATGTTTGACAATCATAGGCAGAGTGTGTCACTTAGCTCCAAACCTGTGCCATTACACCAAAGATGCTCAGAAGTGGCAATTTCGGGGCAACCATAGACGTAAAAGATCATACCTGTTGCTTCTTGTTCATATTAAGACCTTCTGGGCCATTTTTAGTGGCCTTTGTGCTATTTTAACATCTCGTGCCACGTGTAGCGAAACCCGACGTATCATCCCAATCTTCGGCAGAACGGGCAAAAATGGGACAAATTTGCCCAAAATTGGTCACACTATGCTCTAATTAGGCATATGGTACCATTAGTGGCGTCCACAGGCCATATTCCACTAATATTGTCTCAGAATGCCCTAAATCGCCAAATGTAGCACACGGTAACGGGGGTTTTCGAAAATGCAGATACTGTTATACTATTGGCCAAACTTGAGGTTTCTAATCATAATGGACCATACGTGAGCATTGATAGCCATAATATTCCAGAATTGGCCATATTAGGGCATGTTTGACAATCTTGGTCAAAGTGTTTCACTCAGATTCAAACCTGTGACATTTCGCCAACGTTGCTGAGAACTGGCATTTAAGGGATAATCATACCCTTTAATGATCATACTTGGTCCTTATTGATTATACTAAGACACAACAAACCTTTTTCAGCGTCTTTTGCACTATGTTAGCATATCGTGTCTCTTATAGCAAAACCTGACATAGCTTTCCAATCTTGTGCAGAACTGGTCATAATGTGTCGAATTTACCCAAAATTTGTCATACTATGCTTTACTTAGGCATATGAGACATTTAGTGGCGTCCTCAGTCCCTATTCCACCAATCTTGCCTGAGAATGCCCCGAATCCCGAAATCTAGCACAGAGGTTCTCGAAACTGCAGATACTGTTATACTATTGGTCAAACTTGTTGTTCGTAATCATAATGGACCATACGTGAGCATTGCTGGCCATAATATTCCAGAGTCGGACATATTAGGGCATGTTTGACAATCTTCCTCAAAGTGTGTCACTCAGATTCAAAACGGTGGCATTTCCACAAAGTTGCTCAGAACTGGCAATTGCGGGGCAAGGCCATAAATGATCATACCTGGTCTTTATTGATCTTATTATGATCCTACAAGCCATTTTAAGCGGCATTTGTACTATGTAATCATATCGTCCCACGTATAGCAAAACCTTACGTATCTTTCCAATCTCGGGCCGAACAGGCCATAATGGGGAAAATTTGTCCAAAATTAATCATACTAGGCTATAATTAGGAATATGGTACATTTAATGGCGTCTTCAGTCTGTATTCCACCATTGTTGACACATTGTGCTCTAAATGCCCAAATCTCGCACTCGATAACAGAGTTTCCTTTAACTGCAGATAATGTTATACTATTGGTCAAACTTGATGTTTATAATCTTAATGGAACGTACGTGAGCATACCTGCTCATAATGTTCCAGTATTGGACATATTAAGGTCTGTTTGACAATCTTCGTCAAAGTGTGACACCGAGATTCAAACCTGTGGCATTTCACCAAAGTTGCTCAGAACTGGTAATTTCGGTGCAAGCATAGACATAAATCATCATATCTGATCCTTATTGGTCATATTAGGATCCTACAGGCCATGTTAAGCGGTTTTTATGTACTGTGTTACCATATCATGCCACATACAGCAAACCTGACGTTTCTTTCCAATCTTGGGATGAACTTGCTACAATGGGTCTATTTTGCCAAAATTTGTCATACTAGACATTAGTTAGCTATATGGGACATTTAGTGGCGTCCCCAGTCCATATTGTAACATTATTGGCACAGTATGCCTTAAATGCCCAATTCTCGCACACGATAACTGAGTATCTCGAAACTGCAGATACTTTTATAATATTGGTCAAACTTGATATTTCTAATCATAATGGACCATACGTGAGCATTGCTGGCCATAAAATTCCAGAATTGGCCACATTAAGTCATGTTTGACAATCTTCCTCAAAGTGTGTCACTCAGATTCTGACCTGTGGCATTTGCCCAAAATTGCTTAGAACTGGCAATTTCGGGGCAAACATAGTGATGAATGATCATACCTAATCCATATTTATCATATTAAGACGGGACATATCATTTTAAGCGGCATTTGTACTATGTAATCATATCGTGTCACTTACAGCAATACCTGACATATCTTTCCAATCTTGGGCCGAACTGGCCATAATGGTGTCAATTCGCCCAAAATTCGTCATACTAGGCTTTAACTAGGCATGTGGGACATTTGTTGACGTCCTCAGTCCATATTCTACAATTGTTGGCACAGTGTGTCGTAAAAGCCCAAAGCTTGCACTGTATAACAGAGTTTCTCGAAACTGCAGATACTTTTGTAATATTGATCAAACTTGATGTTTCTAATCATAATGGACTATACGTGAGCATTGCTGGCCATAATATTCCAGAATTAGCCACATTAGATCATGTTTGACAATCTTCCTCATAGTGTGTCACTCAGATTCTGACCTGTGGCATTTGCCCAAAATTGCTTAGAACTGGCAATTTTTGGGCAAACATAGTCATGAATGATCATACCTGGTCCATATTTATCATATTAAGACGGGACATATCATTTTAAGCGGCATTTGTACTATGTAATCATATCGCGTCACTTACAGCAAAACCTGACATATCTTTTAATCTTGGGCCGAACTGGTCATAATGGTGTCAATTCGCCCAAAATTCGTCATACTAGGCTTTAACTAGGCATATGGGACATTTGGTGGCGTCCTCAGTCCATATTCTACAATTGTTGGCACAGTGTGTGCTAAAAGCCCAAAGCTTGCACTGTATAACAGAGTTTCTCGAAACTGCAGGCACGGTTATACTATTGGTAAAACTTGATGTTTCTAATTGTTGTTGAGCACACGTGAGCATTGCTGGCCATAATATTCCAGAATTGGCCATATTGGCGCATGTTTGACAATCTTCGTCAAAGTGTGTCACTCAGATACAAATCGGTGGCATTTCTACAAAGTTGCTCAGAACTGGCAATTTCGGGGCAAGCGTGGCCATAAATGATCATACCTGGTCCTTATTGATCTTATTAAGATCCTACAAGCCATTTTAAGCGGCATTTGTACTATGTTATCATATCGTGTCACGTATAGCAAAACCTATCGTATCTTTCCAATCTTGTGGCGAACTGGCCATAATGGTGCAACTTTGCCGAAAACTGGTCATACTAGGCCTTAACTTGGTTTATGGCACATTTATAAGCGTTCTCAGTTCATATTCCACCACGGTTCGCACAGTGTGCCCTAAATGCCCAAAGTTTGCACTCTATAACAGAATTTCTCGAAAGTGCAGATACTGTTAATCTATTTCTTGGGCATTTAGGACACTATGGCAGAAATGGTGGAATATAAACTGAGGACGCCAGTAAATGTCCCATATGCCTAGTTAAAGCCTAGTATGACCACTTTTGGGCAAATTTGCTCCATTATGGCCAGTTCGATCCAAGGTTGGAAAGATACGTCAGCATTTGCTATACGTGGCACGATGTGCTAATTTAGTACAGAATCCGCTTAAAATGGCCCGTATGGTCTTAATATGATTAATAAGGACCAGGTATGATCATATATGGCTATTTTTGCTCCGAAATTGCCAGTTCTGAGAAACTTTTGGGAAATGCCATAGTTTTGAATTTGAGTGACACACATTGACGAAGATTGTCAAACATGCCCTAATATGGCCAATTATGGAATATTATGGCCTGCAATGCTCACTTATGGTCAATTTTGATAAGAAACATCAAGTTATACCAATAGTATAACAGTATCTGCAGTTTCGAGAAATTTTTTTATCTGGTGCGAGCTTTGGGCATTTAGGGCACACTGTACCAAATATGGAGGAATGTGGACTTATATGGAGGAAGATAGCTACTAAATGTCCCATATGTCTAGTTAAGGCCTAGTATGACCAATTATTTCCAAATTTGTCCCATTATTGCCAGGTCCAACAAATTTTTAAGATATGTTTGATTTTGGCTTATGATGCGCACTATGGCCATAGGCCATGTTAGGACAAAAGATTCCTCAAATGGCATGTAATAGCACCGTATATCTAGTCATGACCAAGTATGCCCAATAATGGCTATATTTGTCCCAGTATTGCCAGTTCTTATCAATGTTGCCTATATGTATCATATTTGATATTATCCGGCGCACTATGGCAAATATGGACAAACATGGCCTCATATTTCCTATAGAGATCCATTGTGGCCAGCAATGATCAAGCAATGATCACTTATAATCAAGAATATCAAGTATGATCAATAGTATCATAATAGTATGACCAATTGTGACTACGTTCGCCCTAGTATTGCCTGTTCTGACCAACATTGTCAATATGTGATAGATTTGATATTCTAAGCCACACTTTGACAAGATTGGACAAACATGGTAAAATATAACCTATAATAATCCACTATGGTTAGTTATGTTCGAGGATAATCAATTATGTTCAAGGATATCAAATGTGACCGATTTTGCCCCAGTATTTCCAGTTCTGACAAATTTGATTAAAGTATGTAAAATCAAGGTCAAGTACGGCTCTCTGTGTCAAGTATGGTCAAATGTGGTAAAAGAAGGCATATAAAATCCGTATACTGAGTTATAATCCAGTATCGCGAAAACATAGCGCTTTGATAAGAACATTACAAAATTATGATACACAATCTATACAGAAAGATTTGCGATGAAACGTAATGAAAAGTAGAATTATACAGACAAATCACATTCTTGTTTTTAGTTTTTTTATATGTTCCTTTTTAAAACAACATATCAAGCAGAACGTCCATACAATCGTTAGAAAATTTCTGGAAAATTTTTTTTCAGGAATTACATTCAGTACCACGCTGTATCATAATTGTTTGAATGGCTACAACATCGTATGCTTTTCATTGCCAATTTTAACTGTCTTTGACTGTGGAACACTCCAGGCTTAAACACTCTGTGTTTACGGCAAGCAATTCGCAAGTGCGATTGCTGCGGATGAAATACTTTTTCGCGTACCGCATATCGAGTATTGATTGATTATGTAACGTGCAATAAGTTACTATCATAGTTTTTCAGCTACCCGTTAAATAAAATAAAAGAATTATTTTCGAATTATATATTTATTTAAAACATTTATTTTAAAAACTTGAAAAAACTGGACTTGAAAATCATGATGAATATTTGAATAAGTTTGAATATTTGACATCGAAAAATAAAACAAGAAATATGCGAAACTTTAAACTTGTATCTTAAACGACATGTTCATTTTCAATCATATAAATATTTTATATATAAAATCAAACATAAGATCAACATTATGTATATACTTCAAGATAAATTAAATTAATAATTTATTTATATGATATATATGATAAATCTCAAAACAATCCGACGGTGTATTTTCAACATTCTTGTACATATTTTGTATGATTGTAATTGTTTTTCTTGCACACGCAATACGTTTTCTTCTTGAAAATCGTTCGTTTGATCTGAATATTTTTATGCGGAATGTTTATTATTATGTTAAACGAAACAATAGATTCAGAATTTTATTCTCTCACTTGTCTTCGACTTCGTCCAAGATAATTCTCTTGAGAAGAAGATCCGAAGAACATTTAAAGGTATGGATTGTACAGCCCGTTTCTAAATTTTAATATATTGTGGATCAAATTCTTCTTTGATCACAAGATCACAAGAACATTTTATTCCATCTTAAGTTCTCGAGATTAGGGATTGATTCTGAATACTCCTCTGTAGATATGCTTAATAGGACGTTTCTTATTTTTATTTCTATATCTGGCTATTCTATTATTTATAATATTTCCCATAATCAGGATTAGATAATGATGATGGAATATATCGGTATATTTTCTTTATTTTATCGTTATATTTCTCATATGAAACTGACGATTTATTTCATTGTTATCTCTTGTAATAATTTCTTCCAGATTATTTAATTATATATTATTATAATTATTATACAAAATACAGCTCATTGCTGGTTATTATACAAAATACAGCTATAATATTATGCTATATTATGCTTTATGCACATCGTAACAAACACAACTGTTTATCGTTAAAGGAAGTGACTGCGTAAAGCAAATAGTAGGTATAAGTAGCTGATAAATAGAATATCATGCGATGTTTATTATCTGTTACGTACTCTGGAATGTATACGTGTTCATTTTAGATATCGTTTATGCATGAGATGGAAATAATCGCATATATGCAAAATAAACGCATATATGAGTCTATAGTCCATAGCGATAGCTTTCGGAGAACGCAATATGTCTCTATAATGATCAAAGGGTTAAAGTACTATTCGGACTTTGGTTGCCTTAGTCATGCCGCATCCTTTAAATCTGAGTCATGAATAATTGATAATTGATCGAGATAGAGCGGGCTGTCTTACGATTTCGGTTGGATCAAGTAGGTCGGGACAGGGGGGAGCTCTCAACTCGTTATCGTACTAGTGGAAAATTCGTCGATATCTTAGCGATGATTACAAAATGCGGCTTATTTTAATCTCAATCTTTCAGTTAACGGCTACCGTTAACAGCTAATAAGCCCTTTGTAATGTAATTCCATCATGATCTTATATGGTGGACATGCAGAGACAATAGTTCTGTCAGGGATCCTGATGGTCCACGACGGACGTAGGTCTTGTCAACAAATCATTATCGATTTACAACTATTAAATAGTTGTTGAACCGCAAGCTATTCATTTTTATCCCAAATTCACGTTCGAGTATCCCAAATTCAAGTTCGAGTATCCTCTTAGTTCGGCAGCTCCAACCGGTATTGATCAATCGGCGAATCTCTAATAATTATCGTAAAAATGGAATATCTCTTTAGAACGCTCTCTTAAAACTGCTATTGCAGTTTGTTATTTAATATTGAAAATGAGATTTATATGCTATTTGTTATTTAATATTGAAAATGAGATTTCCCATATTTTTTTTATTATGCACAGTTCAATAGTTTGTTTAATGACACTATCAAGCACTATCGCCAATTTATTTGCAAAGAAAACAAGCGGCTTATTCAGAAGCAAATAAAGAAATGACTGATATTATTATTACGCGGGATATTACTACAGTTTCATCGCATGATATTTTATCGTCGGATACTTAATTGCTACTATCTTATCTGAGAAAGTTTATTTCAGAACAGTCAGTCGTCTGTCAATCGTCTGTCTGAGAAGGTGCACAAAGACAGCGAGTTATTTGGACGGTAAGTTTTTCTTCCCTTAAAGACTTTAAAACTTTCAATTATGAATTTTCCATCTAGAATTGATAGTAAATTAATATAATATATAATATAATTAATATAATATAGATAAAATATAGATGATTAATATTAATATAATATAGATAATTAATATAATTAATATAATATAGATAAAATATAGATGAAATAAATTCGTAATTTTTAGTACTTGCTACTAATTTATTATATGCGGAAATGAATATCATTAATATGATGAAGAAAAATGCATTATCAAATAAATTTCACCAAATACGAATACGAATCGTGAACAGCAGCGTAATATATTACGCAACAATGACAGTTTTTTTCAGAACTGATTGTGCAGTTCTATAAATTGAAGTTAGATGTTTATTTGCACATACTTTAGATACATGCCTTTATCATTTAAGATACAATCATTTTGAAAAATGAAATACCGCTATCATTGCAATTATTATCTCGATGCAACCAGTTTCGAGAAATATTATTGTGTAATACATTATCACATTGTTGTTCATGATTCAAGATCATATTATATGTACACGTATGTACAAATAATTAATATATATTAGGATATATTAATTTAACAAATGATAAGTATAATATTTGTTTATAATGTCTCTAAAATCATCATGTAAATGAATGAGAATGAGTATTCCAAATTTATTGTTAGTTTGTTGCGGAAATAAATTACATTAATTATAATTTAAATATTAAAATTAAAAAATATTAAATATTTTTGTTACAGATTGCGATCAACTGATTTAATAAAACAATAAAATGACAGAGTTCGTGTGTGTTCAAGATTACGAAAAATATGCTCTGGAACATTTACCTCTTTCCGTGAGAGATTATTATAAGAGTGGTGCAGGAGAAGAATATTCTCTGAAATGGAACAAACGCGCTTTCTACAAGTAAATTTACAAATATTTTGTATATAATTTTTTCGATAAAGAGATAAAAGATAAAAGATAAAAGACAAAAGATAAATGATTATTAACGCTATCTCGGACATAGTACACATAGTACAAGTTTTAAATATCTTTCTTGATTTATGTACTCGGATATTTCTCTCAGTTGTGTACTTAAATATAAACTACAGATATATGTTGATAAAATTATTTTATGCTTAAAATCTAATATAAAATCTAATATATGATGTTCTCATATATTCTTAGATATAAAATACTTCCTCGATTTTTACGTGACGTTTCCAAAAGAGACATCAGCACGACAGTACTGGGCCAAAAAGTTTCAATGCCTCTGGGAGTTGCACCCACTGGTATGCAACGTATGGCGCATCCTGATGGAGAATGTGCTAATGTAAAGGGTGAGTAGATAATTCATGAGAAATTTGTTTTAAATATTATTGTGAAATATTAATAGTTTGATTGAATTGGAATTATCAGTTTATTACATATCATTTACTATCCAGATATTGGTCTTATATTTATTGTAAAATATAAGGATTTAATACAAACGTTTATTTTAAATCATATAAATGTTATAAAAATAGTAATAATCAAAGATTAGTCCAGACACCGACGATCACAGACAGTTAACAATACTTTCTTAACATTCATCTGCTACTTCACATTTTCTACAAATTTGCGTTCAAACATAAACGAATATACTGATAAATATAAGGAATAAATATTTAAGAGGATATTTTTATTTATTATTACAATAATATCTAACAAATGCTCCGTTTTCGATTTTGAGTATATTGCAGAATAACTTTAATAAATAGAACATGTTTTATCGATTAACTAAAACTTGCTAAATTTACCAAAACTAAATGATAAATTTTGTCTTTTTATTGAAAAGTGAAAAGAGATTTTAAATAAAACGAAACAATTTAAAAATATACTAATGCACGTTTAATCTATTTCATAATTAATTATATCATAATTTATTTATCGCTAGAAGAAAAAATATATTTCCAGTTATTCTATAATCTACTCATCAAAAGAAAGGAGCTATCTCATATATTTTCTAATTAGTTTAATTAAACAAAATAAGTCATAATAATGGAATGAATCACTACAACTATCATATAAATTGCATTTCTTGACAAAAATAACTTTAAAACTTTATCTTGCTTCAACAAAAAAAATGCATCATCAGTCTTGTCTATTAAGCGACATATTAAAAAGATATAATGGCAATCAAAGTATTAATTTAAGTGAGAAGTGAAACTTACGCCTTGAAATTGCGTTTCGAGTTTTTTCATGTTCTTATATATATGGCTATATAATGTAAGGCACGATAGAGTGTTCATGCGATATGTATGTAGACCTGATATGAAAACGCTTATTATCCATTTGGATATCAAAGGAACAGAAATTTATATATAAAACCTTACATATAAAATTACTCGGATTGCGCAATAATCAATTTCTTGTCACTGATCAATGCAAATGTAATACGTTTGAGTCGGAATTTACATCATGACTAGTAACCAGGAATATAAAGATTGCTTCTCAATTTTTAAAGAACATTATGGCATTCTTAGGAAAAGAATAGAATTCACTTGAGCTTAGGTCCTACATTTTCCCAATTATTAATGGCTTTTATGTTAACTTGTTCTATTCGCCATTTTTGAGTGGACGATGATTTATCGCATGCGGCCACGTATACCCGTTTGCTACCGGGATCGGTATCCAGACATCTGGACGAGTAACCATGTTGCAGCCACTGTTTCTCGAGATTGTAACGCCATAACTGATTGCCCTGTTTTCCGTGGCAAGGATACAAGCTTACCGGTGCTTTTTCTTCGCCTTTGGAGACGTCCAAACAATCTGTGCGATCCTTTGGCCTAATATCCTTATGCCAAGTTAGTCGAAACTCCTGTTCGCCCAACACTTTCGGATCATCTTTAACGCAAGTGTCTACTATAACGAGCTCATCTCTCTTTCGCTTCTTGGAATCCAAGCATAATTCGGTCGCGGCCATGTTCCTGATTTCGCCTACGGCAAAATCGTCCGGTTCGATGGGCGGATAAACCTCCACAAGATCGAAGGCTATGTTTTTCATAAACCAATTGAAGGGTTTACAGTGTAATTTCATGCGCAAAGCTTTTTGCTCTGTTAGATCTCCTGGATTCAATGCTCGCAAGTGTGGTCGTCTCTTATAGATGTATTCTGCGTATTCGTCCATCCATACTTCGGCGACTCTTTTGTAGTTCTTTCCTAGAAAATCACCGCGGCCGGGATTAGGAAACGGCGGAAACTTACGATAAATATGGCCAACTCTAGAACAAGGTGCATCGTACATCTGTCCGCCGCATTGCCAGATTTTGAATGAAAGTTCATATTGTTCACCACCCCAAATATCTAAACCTGGATCATAACCGCCCAATTCCCAAAAAAACTTGGCGCTGATGGCAAACAAACCTCCCGCCATTATGGGACTTTTAAATGGTTCCGCGGGTCTTTTCAGATCTTCCGGAAGTAATGGTAGCCGCTTATAATATAATTCCCAATCGAATGCCCCACGAGCGCCTTCGTCTTGTGCCCTATACTCGAAAGTTTCGTAAGCTATTACGTCGATGAATGGACAAACACAGGTCCTGTAGTCCTGTGCAATGGGCTCTAGCAATGGTGGCAACCAATTCACGTTAGCCTCGCTATGTGAATCTAGGAACACAAGGATCTTCGCTTTGGCTTTTTTCGCACCTGCTAATCGACCTCTGATCAAACCCGAACGTCTTGGTAACCGCACAATCGACACTTTTGGTAAATGCTGGGCGACATAGTCGCTTAGTTTCTTCTTTAATTCCACTTTTGTGCTAGCATCGTCGACTAATATAATTTCCTCCAGGAGTGAAGGCGGCGAGCGATTAATCACGCTCCAGCAGGTTCTTAACAGCGTGCTGAAATGCTCGTTGTGGAAGGATACTATCACAGAAACGGGATTCAAGTTCCTCAAGTATTTTTTCTTTTTACAATCTGAATGACGAATATCAGGCACTGAACGGTTTACTGAAATCTCGTCGCTGAGAGCACCATTAAATCCATTTACTTGATACAATTTTTCCTTTCGCGCATCGAGAGATGGCGAAAGAAACGCTGACCTTCCATGTTCCCCCATCCCAATTCGCCTCTTCTCCTCTTCAATTTTCTTGTAGTCATGCCAATCGATTTTCTCGTCCACATCCTGTAAAATATATTGAAGTTATTAATGATTTAAATGATATCGCTGCGTCATTTTTTATTGCGAATATTTATAGAAATAAATTTTATAAATAATAAATTTTTTATTTTAACATCTTTAATTTTTAATTTTTAATTTTCAAAGAATAATATTATTATTACGATTCGATAGTGTTCTATAAAATGGAATACCAATATGTAAGTAAATTTATGTATTTATATATTATGCAAATGATACCTTTTTGATAAAAATTAGCGAAAAGTCAACAAAGCGGTCGAAGGCACGCAATTGCCTCTATCTTTCTGGCCGTTAGGAATGCAAGAGACATGCGAGATGCTAAAAACTCGTTTGTTACTGTTTGTGTGTGGATGCAGAAAGTAGGTTTCCGAGATATACATATATAGAATTCAAAACGCATCATAACCGGTAATATCGATGTGTTCGAGTTCTGACGGCACAAACACGGGAGAATGTGCTGTGACCATAAAAACACGATGACTGATATCTTTTTTTTATCGTACGCATATATCGTACGAATTGACAGTCTGTGTTAAAGCAATTTATTAGAAGTTAAAGCATCTTAAAGCAGTTTTTCAATTCTTATCTGACAATCGACGTGAGCTCTGCTATAATAACTACATAATTCTGACAGAATTAATTTAACGAGATCAATTTCTGTTACTACTTATTCCGCATAATATTCATGTTCAAGATTCATTTCATCATATTTCCATGTTCTATTGAAATAGACAAATTTGTAGCAAACTTCAGTTTCCTCCCATACCTGATCTAGATGTCTATCGCTCTCTGGTTGATTATCTCCTGGATTTCTTAGGCCATTGGCTGCTGCCATAGTATCTAGCGATATCGGAATCCGACGATTAAACGGCGTCCGCATATAACGAAATATTACGACAGTCAGGAACACCGTGAAGGCCGCCAGGAGAAAGAATTTGATCAGACTGATCACGTTTCGTTTCATCTTTGTGGAGAGATCATGTCGCGAAATCGGTCCACTTTCACGAGGAATTAACCTCACTTCTCACCTTTCCTCGCGTATGCGATAGGCGAAAAAGTATCTTATGACCTGATAACGTCATTTGTCGTGTAGCACGGCGACTGGAAATTTTTAATGAAATATTCGATATCTGCTTATCGCCTAAGGCGAACACAGTATACCCGATAAGAAGCTACGCGACACAAATGACAAACAACACGTAGCACTCGCGCAAGCCGCGCGATGACTGATGGAGAATCGAAGGGATCCTTCTACAAGCATTGAGAAAATTCGTCTCCCATCGGTTCCACTCGCGCGAACTTGTTCACACTTTTGTATCAAAACTACAAACGTACAAACTTAACTGTTAACCATTAATCATAACTAAATAATAAGGAAATAATAAGGATGCTAAATAAAAGTTTTGTAAAATATTGTTATGAATAATGCATTTTTGTGAATAAGAAGATATTTTTTATTGACAAAACAAAATTATTTTTTTACATAGTAAAAAGCAGAATTTATGGACCTTATTTTTTTGTTGAAATTTGTAAATTCAGTTTAAAAAAGACAAGTTCACAATAACTCGAATATAAATATTTGATTATATTGTGTATTCCACGTCCTAAATGTATCTCAATTTGGCAATGATAATTATCACATATATTGTCGAATATGAATGATAAGAGTTCAAATCGATGATTTGAATTGATGATATCGAATTTTAATTATTTGTGAAGTAATGAAAACATTCATGCGTAAACATTCAAGAGTAAAATATCTATATAGTAGATAACATAGAAAACGCAATCGTTATTTCTCTGCCTTCCAGAGAGAAACTTGCTGCAAGTATTACGAATAATACACGAATAATAAGGACAGGTTAATTATCATGGGTGTTGCATATGGCTCGCATGATGTAATTGCACAGGTGAAACCGGTTAGAAACTAATACTAAAATTAGTTCGCATGAACTATAATATGATCGATTTGATCATAAGATATTATGTGCGTGTGCAACGCTGTAACGAATAACTAGAAAAAAATTAAATTGAAATACAATAAAATGCAATAAAATAAAAATATGATTTTACTAAATCTGTTTTTAAGAGATTTGCAATAGATGCGATAAAATCTTAGTTGACGCTATGAAATTACTCTAATTTTTTTCTTCGGATTCGAATCGCACCAATTCGGTGATAATCATTTATGATATAATTTATTATTTTTCAGCCGCTCAAGCAGCAGGAACAATCTTTATTCTCTCGACATTATCAACGAGTAGTATAGAAGAAGTGGCGAAAGCCGCGCCTGATTGTATAAAATGGTTCCAGCTCTACACTTATAACGATAGAAACATTACTATAGATTTGATAAGACGAGCCGAACGTGCTGGTTTTAAAGCTCTGGTTCTTACTATCGACACGCCGTTCTTTGGTGATAGACGTAACGATATGAGAAATAAATTCTCATTGCCAAGTCATTTGAGGTACTTATTCATATGCTTCATATAGATAAGATTGAAAATAAATCATTAACTAGGAAAATAGAAATACATAATTATTCATTAGCAAATCGTTGTCGATATCGGTCTCTATCATATAGTAAAGTTGAATGATATTCATAATGTTATATTATAAATAATATATGCTCTATTTTAGATTTGCAAATTTTGAAGATTATGCGTCGCAAGGATTAAATTTGACCAAGACCGGCTCTGGACTTACTGAATATATTGCCGCATTATTCGATGCATCATTATCTTGGGATGATGTGAAGTGGCTCAAGAGGTTGACTAATATCATCGCTTATGAATTTTTCTTATCTTGATATTAAATATTAGATTTTATATTTAATTTGCATTGAATAAATCAAACTAAAAGTATTTGGATCGATTTGTTGCAGCATTACAACACTGCCGTTAATACTTAAAGGAATTTTGACAAAAGAAGATGCATGTTTAGCTGTAGAAGTTGGAGTCGATGGCATTATAGTTTCGAATCACGGTGCGCGTCAAATAGATAGCGTTCCAGCGACAGTTAGTCTATTTCTCAAACTTGGAAGAACAGATAAATAACATTACACAATCAAAAGCAATATTTGAGATAATTATATTCCAGATTGAAGTTTTACCAATAATAAGCGAAGCAGTGGGAGATAAAATCGAAGTCTATATAGACGGCGGAATTCGACAAGGCATCGATGTGTTTAAAGCCTTGGCATTAGGTGCAAGAATGGTAATTATTAAAATAAATGTATATATATAAACAGTCTTAATTTAGATTAATAGATTCCTTGAGTATTTTCTTATTATTATTATATACAATTTTTATATATTTTAATTGTCCATCTACTGATATCCATTCTTGTTGTTAGGTATTTATTGGCAGACCAATGCTATGGGGTTTGGCATATGATGGTGAAAAAGGAGCTAGAAAAATTCTTGAACTTTTTAGGAGAGAGATTGACTTATCATTTGCATTAACTGGCAAGTTACAGTATATTTTCTGAGATCAATTTATATTTCATCTATAATGATCATCGTAATTTTTTTTTAATGAATATTTTTCTTGGTTATAATATTTTCAGGTTGTGCATCTATAAAGGATGTTACAAGAGATATGGTAATTTATGAATCGCAACGTAATCATTTGTAAGAATTAAAATTTGCTTCCTTATTCGTGAAATTTTTAATCTTTATATATCCAGAAATATTTTCTTCACAATATTATCTCATATAGAAAGCATTTGTATATTATATAGCCCATATATATAAGTATTTGGATATTATATTATATATTTAATTAAATACATTCTTGCATAAAATTTGAAATTCTTTTATTACAAAAATATATAATTATTATAATTATAAATATAATTATTATGGCTATAATTTATTTTTATACATATAAGAAAATAAACAAGCAAATATTACATTTCAATAAAATTGTATAAGATGTCATGTATAAGATATATTTGATATCTTATATGCAGCACATGTTTTATGTGTAATATCAATGTTTATATTAAAATTAATTTAATTTTAACTTACAGATTAATTTTGCTAAATCGGAGCGTTTTTGTGAAACCATTTTAGTAACTTCAGTCAAATCGCAATTATCCATTTTCAAAGTTTGTAGAACATGTTTAGAAATTATATCTGCTAAACATAACACAAACAAGCCACAATCATAAGCATTATCTTGTTGTGGGCAATACATTTCAATATATTTTTCCTCTTGTTTTCTAAGAAAATATTTTATTAAATTCTCTACTAGCTTTTTCGCAGCAGAACTGTTAGTACCTCCTAAGGAATCAAAATGATAGCACATTTTATCTATATTGGAGTATACTAATAAGCTCCAATGTGAGCCACCAGCCTTATTGTTATCACAATTATTTAGAGGGAAAAATATAAAATTATAATTTGCTGCTCCAATAGGATCAAGAAACATGTCAATCTGTTTAGAATCCAGCAACTTTAATAATTGAGTTACTTCAGGACCAACAAATAATAACTGATTATTTTCATCTTTCTTATGTTCTTGATTTAAATATTCAAAATAAAATCCTATCAAGACATCGTTAAGCCACTCTTCACTATGTAATAAATCCATATCTGATTCTCTGAGTAAATAATCATGATAACTTAATAGTATGTCATTTTTATTATCTGCTCTTGTCAATTTATTAGATGAAGTAAAAGATGTCCAACATCCAGACATGATACTGAAATAAAAATATATCATACCAAACATTTATAATGATTATAATTATATAATTAGCATTTGTTTCATCCTAAAGTAAACAAACTTACATGATGTGTGGGATCAAAATCACTTGAATGAGATAAGTTTACGTAGCGAAAGAAATCACAATAGATATATCCCGATGTACATTTAACTCCGTATACATGTGATATGGACCATAAATTTCCACATTTGCATTGAATTTGAACACTATATATATAACCTATATAACCTATATATATGTTCAAAATAACTGCATAAAATTGTATCAGTTTTACACTTGGATAAAGTCTATTTAAAAACTTAGTTTTTTTTTGAAAAGTAAACAGACATACGTTTTGTCCAAATATAAAAATGTCAAGTATATGCGTTTGTTAGTTTTATAATAATTATGGATAAATATACCAAAAACAGTGTTGCTATATTTGCTATCCCTTAAGATAAATGAAATGTAGGGGCAGATCAAAACTAGCGTCATATGCAAAATATTCACGCGCATGCGTGCAAAGTACATACGATTGCGAAGTTTGTACACAAAACGTTCGATTTGAAGTTACGAGAATATTATCAGAATATCCACATATTAAATATGCCGTGTATTAAGAATTTGATAACAATTAGATCAAATAAATTCTTAGGTTCAATTGATGGATCTACATCGTTTGCTATAAGAAGTGTCTATTTTTTTTCTTCATATTCTTAGATATCCCTAGATATCTTAATGTAAAATCTAAACTTTTTCTTTTATATTATCATACAGTCAAGTGCATTTTTTATTATCATACAGTCAAGTGCACTTTTCGGTTTCTGATCTTCAATGAACAATCTATTTTCTCAAAACAATTGCGAAAAGCATGAGTAGTAAATATAGGATGATTATTTGTACTATACACACGATACGCGATACGCGATACGAATAATTTATCAATCGTGTTTTCCATTTTAACAGCACTTCCTAGTATTGAGTAACAGAAGAGTCTACATCTAAAATGGAAGATTTTAATTGGTCAATAAATAAAAGCATTATTACACGTATGTAGTGCATAGATATATCTGAATTTCATAAAATAATTTGAAACTATTTTTTTCTTTTTCATTATATTTGTATTTTTGCTATAACTTTTTCAAGAAATTATTAAATAAGGATACTTGTCATGTTAAAATTCAATTAAATTACCTTTTGTAAATTTAAAGTTATATTTTATAAATTACAACACAATATTTTTACATTAATAAATATATAAATAGGATGGAAAGTTTTTAATATTATTAGACAATAATTTGTCTATTAAATATATATATATATATATACATATTTATGTATATTATATATTAAATGATAATGATCATAATAAAATCATACTTTGATGGATTTTGCTGATATTTTTTTACTTCATGATGAATGTAATGTAAATAAAACGTATATCCTTCGATAAATACTTTTCGATATTTATTTTTCAAAATATGTTTTGTTTTTTAATATTTGGTAGAAAGATAGTAACATATATAGAAAATTCTAAACATATAATAAAAAAAAACTGCATTAAAATTATAAAACAATCAATAATTACAATCCGTTAGATAAACATAATACATCAAATGGATAGTGAATTGCCAACACTTCATTTGGCATATAATAAGTATCTTTAAATTCACAAAAATATTTGCCAATTTCCTTGGAATCGAGAGGTTTTGGTTTATCTATCTTATCTAAATAATCTAAAATAAGAAAAAATATAAAATGATTTATATATGAATGCACATTATTCTATACAATAGATATATATAAAAAATTCAGCATAATATAATTTATGTAGTACGATCTGCTTATACCTTCGGAAAAATAATACGATCTTTCATCTTCACAAAGAATAGTGTAATACCGATCACATGGACATTGATCATCATCAAATGGCTCAAGTGTCACATCAAAATTAGGTCTTAATTCGTTCCATCCAGTTATTACACCTATCATAGATCGTGAGTTGCGAGTTGCTCTAGATCTTACAATCATTCCAACTGCGAATTTCATATCTGCATCTCTTTTTTTTGGTATTAGACGGGTTTCTCTTTCATAAGACTACAAAGTAAAATAATTCATAATAGATGATTATTTTTAGAATTTTACATGCATAACATATTTCAGAAAAAGATTATCTTTTTAAAGATAAAATAAAGTAAAAGAATCTCGTTATATATATAATATATAATATATATTATTATATGGAAGTTGTAATAAAAATAAGTATTTAACATTAGTAATTCTTATTTTCTTACTTAAACAAGTAATTGTTTTAATATCTTATAAATGACATAAAGGAAAACATAATTATAAATGTAGAATATTCTTATGTCTATATGATAATATGTAATACTTAACATATATATACATACCTTACGTTTAAACATCAATTCTTCGTTTCTTTGTAATTTATTGAGTATAGATGTCACGCGTTTCATATCGTATTTATCCCATTTACTATAATCAGCCTATACATAAGAACATCCAATGTTTAAAAAATATTTCTTGTAGCAATTGCTTTATCATACAAATATATAGTAATATGCTTATTTTAAAATGTATTATAACAAAAAAATTAAGTAAAGATCTAATAAAGTGTTTAATATACATTATTAATATTAATATTCTTTTTTGTATGAAACTAATCTTATCATATCATAATCATGAAACAAAACAATCTTATCTAAAATGTATAAAAGAAAGAGAAAAAGAAAACTGTAGGAATTCTATTTCTTTAGTTATAAGCTTATTTATGTACTTTTTCTGCTGTAGTTGTGAGAGTTGATACACTTATACCTCGCTTTATATAATACTGGCCTAAATGCAGAGTCAGATCTAGATCCGATGGATCTGCCATATGCCTAAGCTCTAGTAACCAACGTGTTTCTATGTCTGATTGAGGATCAATTGTCACATTTATACGATGAAGTAATTTTATTATCAACTAAAACAAACATTAAAAACAACATTTGTAAATGAAAGTAAGCTTAAGTAGAAAAAATTTTTAATATTGGAAATGAATCATTCTTTAATGCGTTATTTTAATTTATCTGTCAACTTATATGTTTGTATTCAATTATCTTATCTGAATCATCAATTTTATGAATTCTTGTTTAGTAAATATGATATATCATATATAAATAATTACCTGTGCACAATTTATTCCTTCAGATCTAAAATTTTGTACAGGGCATTTTGTATGTCCATGAATAGCAGGACAGTCATCTTTATTCAAAAGAACTCCACGTAAAAGGTCAATATAATACCAATCCTCATCGTTATCATTACCTTTTATATCACTGCAATAAAATAATGAAAAAAGAAATTCGAAAATTTATGATTAACTTAAACTTAAATTGAAATTAACTACTTACTATTTTGGCTTCCAACTTAAGAAACAATGGCTTGGAAAAAATATTAGATTGCAACGTAAACCTAGTCTTCTTGCAACACTTTGGCATATAACTGCCAATAATAAACCACAAGTAATTCTTTTTTTCAAAGCCTGTTATAATTTAAGAAAACAGGAATATTAACATCTATATAAAATATGTAATAAGTATAAAATTATACTTATAATATAATATAATCATTATATTATGATCTATAACTTACATAATCTATAAAAGCAAAGTTTCGAATGAATGCTGAATTTCTAAAACTGTCAATTATACGGAAATTTAGTTTAGGTAAAGTTTTACAAAAAACATCCAATACTTGTCTTCCATCTTTATCATTCCATACATTCTGTTTTATATTGTTGTATCTCCAATATGACAGCTGTTCATGGGACATAGAAAATATTGGATGTTGGGGATGTTTAATTTTAAGATGCTCCATCATCACTTGTGTAATATCATCCAATTGTTTTCTTATATATGAATGAGAAATTTTCTTTTCAGGTTGAAACCATTGTGTGACAAAAGTTGCTGCCTCTTCCAATAGCTGTCGTTTATCAGGACGACTTAAAAATTCTTGCCATGCAATTCTTATATAATTATGTTTTATAAATGGAAAAAGCTTTTCAGCATAATAAATATTTGTTAAATTAGTTTTACATCCGCTAAAAAATTAACATTTTGCATATTATTAACATTAATGATAAATAATGTGCTTAAATTTAAATATTTCTTTATATAAAGAGTTCAAATTAGGTCAAGATATCATTATTTAATACGTTATTTAATACATTTAATATATGTTTATTACTATAGGAATTATATATTACTATTTCTATAATTTATATCAAATACTTTCTTTTTCTTAATAATATATACAATGGATATATATAAAACTATCTCTAATTATTTATAAAAATTTAATTTTGATATATATATATATAATATTTATTACTTATTAAATCTTACCTCTGTGATTGTTCAATTAAATCTTTTAATTCATCCAGAACAAAATAATAATTCCAAGAATGTGTCCTTTCATATGGACTAATAAGAAAATTAAGATCTTCATCAATTATACTTATAGTTTTATTAGGACAAGTTCTATTGTAAGATCCACTTTTATCAAAAACAAAATGACTATAGTAGTTATCTTTGCTGGTTTGCGCCATAAAACATTGCAACTCTTTCTTACATTTTAGACATGCTTTTATTAATTCTTTAAAATTTATATGTCCTTTGCGCATTTCTTTTTCGCAAAGTGCTTTCAACTGAGGCCATCTAAAATAAAAATATAAAAAATAGTAGTTTAATTTTATAAATTATATTAGTTTTTATGGATCAGAATATAGACCATGCAGAAGTAAATAAAATAAATAAAGATAGACAGATAGAGATAGACAAAGGAGAATTATAATTTAAAGAAAAAAAGGAAGAAAAACTTGATTCATCTTATTCCAAAACTTTACTCTTCTTGAATCTTTTATATTAGTTACTTTTGATTTCTTATCTTTCCTATATTATTCATACATTAATCATCTAGTATTATAGTTTACTACAATATAGTATCTGTTTGCTACAGTATAGTATCAGTATAGTATATAAAAAAAAATGTCCATAAGATCTTTCCATAAAATTTCCATAAGAAGAATTTCCATTATATACCACAACATATATACATTTTAACTTGATCATATGATTTAATATATACATATTGAATCGATTTGTAACAGAGGTTTTCTATTCTAAATTCTAGATTCCAGACTTGATATCAATCTTGATTGTTTATAAAGTGAGATAATGCAATATAGATATATGTCCATTCACTGCTAATTTTTTGTAATTGTTAAACACTTTATAATTGTTAATTGTTGTATTGAATCTTCAAATAAAGCGGATCAAGAAATTTTAAGAAAAAAGAAAACGTACTTCTGGTAGAATTTCTTTCGCCAAATAAAGTTGTTTTCGAGTATATGGTAATACCGCTTGCTTGTAGAACAAAAATTTACAACATCTTGGATACTGATAATATCAAGAGATAAAATCGTATATATCGAATCTTCAGAAAGATGCGATATTGTAATCATTGTGACCAATTATGACGAAAATTCAAAGAGAAAAATATAACAATCTAATAAGCGTACATTAAAACACCACTACGCAGCACAGGACAAACTTATATATTATGATGGACGTAAAGCTTGTTGACAGTTAGTCAGTCCGAGTTTTTGATCTGAGACAAAAGTTACTAGACTAAATAGTGAATAAAAGCAATTCGTAGATAAATTTTTATTTATATTTTCATTTTATTACATTTATTTTATATTTATTATATTTACATATTATTTATTTTATCACTCATATTCGAGATATTTATCTGTTTCAAGTTTTAGTAACTTTCTTTCGAATTAACAGCTAAAATTTCCATCATCATGATACAAAGAATCGGCTACGCTTGTACTGCCTTGTTCATACTTTTTTTATGCGCCTTAAGCAAAATGTTTTCTAAATCTTTTGCTTTAAAGATTTGCTTTGCTAACTGTACGATATGCTTCTTAAAATTTTTAAATTTATGTCAAAATAAGAATTATTTCTCTTGAAATAAGAATTAGTTCTGTCAATAATGCTAGTAATACTATAATATTAATAACACTAAAATAACAAATCATATTAGAATAACTGATCTGTTATTAAGTTATATTATTATATTTAAAAAAAGGTAAGGAAGATTTGTGAGAAAGGGAAATTTACAATAGATTTTTTTATTTATTTATTTTTTTGACAACAGGAAATATTTTTTATTTGCATATTGTAGGTCTATTCTGCAGTTTCTTAAGAAACTGATAATACATACAAAATCAACAGTAAATAATAAAACTTAAGCGTATCATCTATTCTAACAATCTATTTTTAAGCTTTAAATAAGATCTAATTTTAAAATGATAATTTGAATTCTTGATTGTCATTAGCCAATACAAATGATTAAAACTGAATTTTTATAAAATCATAAAGCACAGATGCTGCTTTAATGTTGCCTTCTGTATGCCTCATGCTGCATTCACACTTTTATTATATAAATATTAAATTAAATTTATATTGTTTCTTTATTCTTATAGATAATGTACAATCCAATATACAATAGAAAATTGATTGAAAATGATTAGAAAAAAATTCCTACAATAAAGATTAACTAAATCTCTATAAAAATCTTCTATTGATGTAACCTTGTACATAGAACGTGAAAAGTAATATGGCGGAAGCAGTACGCGGTTAGCTTGCAGAATTATCGCTATAGGATTTAATACGATTAATAAAATTAATATAAGTGTGATTTTATATTATTGCGTGTTATAAAATCTAATATAATTCGTTTAATTTATTATTAATACGTGAGTATTAAGAGGTTTTACAGTTAATAGGAGATAAGATCTGTGTTAAATATAAAGCGTTAGCATGGGTTCCAACAAACGTCACAAAACTGAGAAATCTCGCGATGCCAAGAAAAAGCGTCATCGCAGTCGTTCTAGGAGTTATACACCTGATCGCGAGAAATCTGAGAAACACAGGCATCATAAGAAACATAGAAGGAAAGAGCGCAAGGATTATGACAGTGATGGTATAAAATTTGATGTTACTTATAAAAGCTTAATTAATATTGATTTTATTAGAAGAATAACATTTTTTCTCATTTGCAGTTGAAATTGTTAATGCTCCACCACCACCAAAAATATCAAAGTCATCTCATCCATCCACGCCTCCACCTCCTGAGATTTCTAAACAACATAGCCCATCTCCGGCTAAAGGTGGAGCATCACAAGTTTCGTTATCTATTGAAGAAACTAATAAACTGCGTGCGAAGTTGGGATTAAAACCGTTAGATGTTGATAATACACCAAAAGACGATCCTAACAAAATCAAGGATGACTTAGGAGAGTTTTTTCATAAACCTGCATTAAATAACAATGATAAAGTTAAAGCGCAGAAGCTGAGAGAAAAGATTGGTACTCAGAAGGAAAAGAGACAGATTGAGGCAAATTTATCAAAAATAAAAACTTTGGGTGAATGTGACTTCGATGATGATACTCATGCATGGATCAACAAGTCACGACAATTAGAAGAAGAAAAGAAAAAAGCAGAGAAAAGAGTAATATTTTAATTTTCTATATATACATATATATTTTTTTAAGAGCTATATTGAATTAATATATATATATATATATATATATATAAGGCAAAGATACAATATATTTTTATGTTATAATATATATTATATATATATATATGATTCAATTATTGGAAAATGAGTTTAATATAATTTTTTATAAATATTTATATATAAAAATATTTTATTTTGCTTTAAGGCAAAAATGTTAGACCAATTGGATGAAGAATTTGGAATCGGTAATTTGGTTAAAGAAGAGATACATAGTGTCCGTAATACAGCATATACAGAGAAAGATTTGAAGGGTCTCAAAGTTGAACACAATATTGTAAGCTTAAAATAATTAATTACATTAATTATGATATAATCATAATGATAATAATTTATAGTTTATATGTTTTTTAATATAATAGTCTTGAGTTTGATATGTGTAGATTAAAATTTAAATTGAAACTTTTTGCATTTTTACATTTTGTATTTATAATAAATTTAATATATAGTAAATACGTTTTCTAGGAAACATTCGAGGAAGGTAAAACAGTGATATTGACATTGAAAGATCAAGAAATATTAAGTGAAAACAGCGATTTACTTGTAAATGTGAATATGATCGATAACGAACGTTACAAACGTAGCATTTTAAATAAAACTAAGAAATCTACATATGATCCATATGCCGATGAAAATTTCGATGAATATGGATTTCCTAAAAATACAATTTTAGAAAAGTATGATGAAGAAATCGATGGTGAGAAAAAAGATAACTTTACATTGGGTACTAATAACTCAATGGAATTAAAACGGCGCCAGATAGAAACAGTGAAGCAACGTTTAGCAAATAAAAAATTAGAAAGTCTACAGATGGCAGAACCGAAATTGGCAAGCGAATATTACAATGAAGAGGAACTTGCAAAGTTTAAAAAGCCGAAAAAGAAGGTAATAAATCATTTTTTAATTCTTATTTATATAGAAAAGATTGATATACTCCTAAAATAACATAGAGTGACAAAAAGTTATGCTTTATGTATTTTGTAATCTTTTTAAATTTATTTTTAAGAGATTATGATTATTATATATCAAAACATATTTTCTAATTACAGGTTCGAAAAATTAGAAAGAAACTTAAAGCCGATGATTTAATTCCTGTTGATAATGATTATCTTAGAGATCTTGGAAGTAGAAGAAGGAAAAAACCAGAAGATTCAAAGGATAATGATACTGTATTGGATGTCGATGATTTAGAAGGTATTTCATATTATGAAGATATATTTGTAATTTTATTATATTAAAATTGTTAAAAACAAATAAAGTTATTTGCCATCGTTATACATAACTTTGTAATATAACTTACAAACTTTTTACATAATTAGAGAATACACTTCCAAATTGTTTGATTTAAGATTATATAATCTATTTTGTGATAATTTATTTGTCTTATAATTATTATTAATAGCTCCTAAAGAAGATCTGACCGGAGTAAAGCTTGAAGAAGATGATAAAGAATTGGAATTACACTTGGCTTTAAAGAAAGCTCAACGTTTGAAGGAAGGACATCCAACCAGCATCCAGAAAACTGTTCAGACAATAAAACAAGAAATCCTTAATTCAGAGGAAAATCAGGTTGGGAATATTGTACTCAATTCTACGGCAGAATTTTGTAGAACGTTAGGCGATATACCTACGTATGGACTTGCTGGAAACAGAGAAGAAAATGGGCAAGAACTTATGGTATGTAATAATAAAATAAAAATATTACTTGATATTTATGTTATATTAATGTATCTTTACATAAATATAGGATTTCGAAATGGATGGTGTTAAAGATGAGCCACCTTCGAATGAAGATGAAGATGATGGACGTGGTGCTTGGAATACAGTGCATTTAGGTATATTATATATTTATATATATTAATATAATATAAAAATTAATCCTATTTGTAATAAATTTCGAATTTATCCTGGTGATTCTTAACTCACCAGCATATTTAAGATATATGTTATTATTATTTAAGATATTTCTTATATATATATTTATATTATATTATTTATATTATTTTATATATTTATATTTCTTATTTATATATTTATATATTTATATTCGTTTATATTTCGCTTATATATATATATATATATATATATATATATTATAAATCATGCATTCTAATTTTGTGAATATAGATGAGAATATCTCGGAACCAGTCGTAATGGAAGCAGCAATTCTAGATGCTGAACCATCACTTGGACAAGGAGTAGGTGGAGCATTAAAGTTAGCTATGAGTAAAGGCTACTTGCAGAAAGAGGATAGTAATCGACCTTCGGCATCACGATTTGCACATTTACAAGCTCAGAATTATTCCATAGAAGATAAAACTTATGGGTAAGTGACTTATATACTATTGCGCTTCGATAAGATAATTTCTTACGTTTTTCAAGTATCATAAATGAGATACGTAAGGAATAATTCTGATATCGAATGTGCTTTTCTTAGTATCATATTAGACAAGTTCTAGTGAATTTCAAACTGTCAGTTAACAGTTTTAAATAGAGCCCGGAAATCGGTGCTCGGAACGGGTGATCCGCTACCGCTACAAGAGTTTACTGCTTAATTGGAGGCGAACGAAGGCCGAGAAGAGAGTAGGATTTGTTAAGGTATGTTTTTGTTATGCGATTCCGTTGGTGCGGATTGTGCTAAGATTCTAGAGTCCTCGTTGGGAAATCAAATGCAGCTGTTAGATTACAGGATTATCAAAATACAATGTTTAAAAAATGCTATTATTTTTGCTAATGCTATAATTATTTTGTATATTATAAAACTTTGCATATATTTAATGCAAATCGATATGATACATTGATCATTCTGTGATTATGATACAATATTCGATTGCTAGATATTTGTGCCAAATATTTAATAGTTTCGAATATTTAAATCCTATGCAGATGATTATAAAAATGATAAAATAAAAAGTAATAATTTATTAGATTTATATGCATGGATATTAATACATTTTCATATATATGATATATCATATAAATAAGATAAGATTTTGTTCATATCGAAAGAATATATTGAAACAGCATTGAAATAGAATTGTATTGAAATAGAATATTATATTACATTTATATATTGAAATTTGTTTTCATCAGTTCACTGATTTGTTTAAGTCAGTTTTAATTTTATCGCATAATATATCTTAAAGATCGTCATTCTTCATCAAGATTTATAAATGTTGGTAGTGGACACAAGTTTCAGAACACCGTATTTCAAGGGCTTTTATAGGGCTTTCTAATGAAATAGTCTATAAGTAAGACATCAATTAGAATATAGTCGTATTTCTAGCTGATATTTTTGAAGAAGAAGGAAGTGAATTTCACTGATAAAGAGCTTCAAACAATTTAAAATGTCCATTTTACTTGCTCTTTTATGTATTATTTTTATTTCAGGGATGATGACAAATTCGGCAGAAGAGATCGTTTTAATGGTCCGACATCTGATTTTAAAGAAAAAGATGGCTTCAAACCGAATGTTAAGCTTGAATATATTGATGATGATGGTCACGTCTTGAGTGCTAAGGAAGCTTTCCGATATTTGTCGCATAAATTTCATGGAAAAGGTCCAGGAAAAAATAAGGTTCCTATATCGCATTCCAATAATAATTAAAAAATCGCATGCATAAATTTTTTGCAGTATTTTTGAGATAAATCGAAATAATAACATACGAATATGTACCTCAGGTGGAAAAGAGAATGAAAAAAGCTGAACAAGAAGTTTTAATGAAAAGAATGTCTTCAACAGATACACCTTTAGGTACATTGAATTTATTGCAAGCAAAACAAAAAGAAACTCAATCACCATACATAGTGCTCAGTGGCAGTAAACAGATGCAAACGTAAGTACTCAATAAATGATTCAAAAAAAGAATAACGATTATTAATGTGCCGATATATTAAATTTATATATATTATTTTTATCTAATTATGGATAACAGAGGATTCTAACACAATAATATTTTTGTAGGACTAGTATAGCCAAACCGAAACATTAATAGATGAACACAAGCATGGACGAAAAATTGTATATAATCTAACATATGTATAGTATAGCATTTAAAAATAAACTGAGTTCGTATTTCTATGTAAGAAAGGTTTAAACCAGCAAAAAAACTTTTTTAAGTATTGTTTTTTGGACACGGTATTATATATATTATGATAACAACATCTAGATAATCTAAATTCTATATTTCGTCTAAATTCTGAGCTTGCATAATTCCTTTGAGTTTGTAACATTGAAAAAACAAAAATAAAAACTTTATAGCTATTGTTCATTCTATATATAATAAAGTCTACTTCACAAATATGATTGTATTTCTTAATTAAAAAATTGCATATTTGCATAATGTTTCCATAATCTAAAAATGCTATTATGTTGTAAGTTCCTCGGATTAGGCAAATTTTTCTAATTTTTCAACAATTTTTCTTTATTTAAATCACAAATGAGTGATATAATATATTTTTGATTAAGATACATTGTGCCATTCATTTTGGCTTAAATAAAAAAACATCTTCAAATATAAGATACATAGAAATAAAATTTTCTGTTATAAAATATTTTTGCGTATAAAACAAGAATGGAAGAATCCAGATAATAGAAAAGGATAATGGATGGAGTATTATCGCGCTTGATAAATGTAACTATGAATATAAAATAGTCACTTGTGTATTGTTTTACATAATTCTTTATATACGTCCTATCATCACAATAAGATTAGCAAATCAACAAAGAAACTTTTAAAAATCTATGTATTATATATCTCTTAGTTTGCGTCAATGCTAATACAAAATACAGCCTATTTTAATAATATGTCCATGATAACGACAAACAATGGGACATATAGTACCTTTATTTTCAATCGTAAGATATGATTATATTATTTATATACTTATATTATTTCATCATAAATGATACATAATTACGGTTACATATGATCACTGATAGAATATTACAGGCTCGAATACTATAAAATATAATTTTATTATTTTTATGAACATATTTCTATTTTATAAGTATCTGTTAAAGTATCATTAGCTTTAAACAGTTTTACAGGAATCGAATAATATTTACTATTCATTACGACACATCTGATATGGATATTAATTATCGCTAATGCTATTTTTATATTAAAGATGGTAAAATTTTTTAGCTATAATGGGTAATGAGTACATACATACACGCGCGCGCGCATGCACACACACAGGCATACATATAATTAAATATATCCCTGATATCACAAGGCTTGTTTTGTGCAAAAATAGTAATACTTAATCCTTTGAATCTTATAGTGCATAGTAACCTATGTATTAATGGCTTTTATAAATATACACCTTTTCTTTTTAATAGGAGAAAGTTTGGCACTTTCTTTGGCAATCTGAAACTGATTGTAAATATCTCTTTAGTACCTTATTTTTATCTTACCTTATTTTTGTCATCCTTTATCAATTATATATTTGAATTCGAGATTCTCGAGTGTAATATTCATTATTACGCCAATATAATGACTCTTTTGTGTAAATTGTCAGATCTCAATAAATTAAGAGGCAATTATTTTTTTCCATAATTATACAATATAAATTAAGTAAATTATGCAAATACTCCGGAATTTGCCTTTTTTGATTTGAAAAGATAAGTACTCAAGTACTTGTGAAGATGCAATCTTCAACTTATCAAGCTACTCATCACCACAATATCTTCTTAAATACATATTTTTTATAAAAATTCTTTTTGATAGAACGTTCCTCGAAGGCATATTCAAAAGTAACTGTTATCTATTTAAAGAATCGGAGTTTTGATCGGACTTTTGTTTGATGTTGCCATTATCTTCTTGACAAGTAGCATTAGATAATCTAATAGGCTTGATGGATTTCAGTTTCGTGGTTCCGCCGTATCGGAAATTCACATCGCTGCAAGTGTCGAGTGGATGCACGGTTCCTGTCAAATTTGTTAATGTATCGTTGCTCGTAACTTCGAGTTTGCTGGTGGGAACTTTCTTTACGGATCCCAATTCGTATGCTGATTTGGAGGATTTCAATTTAAGTTTCAGCGGTAACGATATTGATTTCTCTAAATTAATAGCTGGAACCTTTAAATTATTTTCGTTCTGAGAAACGGGATTATTAGCCAGATTCATAGTATCCGTAATTTGAATGTCGATGTTGACTGTTTTAGGATCATTCTCATCGTTGTTACCCCTTATTGCTTGTTCGGAGTATTCATTTCTGAGAGCTGCCAATTGTGCGCGTTGTTTTTGTATATGACTGTGCGAATTCGAAAAGAATGAAGAGACCTTTTCCAGTTTCGTTGCTAAATTAGGTTGGCTCAAAGTTGATTTCAAAGGATACGGCGTATCGGCCATGTTGTTGTTTTTTAAAAGGCTCTGAGACTCCTTTCCAGTTGAGTTACTTTTCACTATTCCGTATTTATTATCCTCGATAATTTTCAAAGGGTATGATTTGATGCCTGCACTCCGCCGTTTCTCAACCATACTCAACTGTGCGAGTATTCTGCGAACCTCACCCGGAACTTCGATGTTAGCGCGTGTATCTACTAATTGCTGAATAAATTCGCCTAATGTGGCTACCGTTACTTCAAGACTGCGATTCTGAGATTCGAGTTTAAGAATATTTGTTTGCTGCATTGAACGCGTTGTTTCAAGTCTGTGTAAATTGCTCAGGGTAATCTATAATATAATTTCACAATTACATTAGAAGATTACTTGACATTAAAAGAGAACATTGAAAAATACCATATAAAAATGTGAGATAAATTTATAAAACATGTGGATTAAGTGTAATATTTACATTGAAAATAGATTTCGCAAACGAATATTTTTTATAGATATTATTTATCGTGTTACCTCGAGTTGTTCACTAAGTTGCGTAACTTCCTGTGTAAGTTGTTTATTTATTAGTTTGAATTTTTCTAAATTTTCCATTTGCGGCTTTACTGAGATCATTTCTTCCTGAAGCACTTGATATTCTACTCTATACTCATTTAATTGCTTCGTAATTTCCAAATCAGGATAAAATACTCGTTTCATTACGCGATCTAAGCTTTGTTTGTCCACTGCTGGTACACGTGTCTGAAATAAAAGAATAGAAATGATATTCACATTTAGATTTATCCTTATGCTTATGATTTCTTGATCGAGGATGAAGGATAGGAATACAATTTTACCTTGAGATATTCCATGATTTCTTCAAAACTATCACAACATAACAACTGATCTTGATGTTCTTCTAATAACGCAACGGATACACGGAAAAGAACCTCAGAGCTTTCTAGGAAGAGCAAATCTGTGAGAAGCAAAAGCAATAATTTTAGAAGAAACAGTCTCATAAATCGAATATATAAACTAAATATAACTAGATATCACTAAATATAAAAGCATAAATCTTACCAAAAACTCGGGTTACAAAACCTAAAGGAAATTGGCTGGCAAATAGAGTTAACAACCAGGGAGCGGCATATAAAGTAGGTGAAACTTCATGCTTATCGAAATGATTATAAATAGCCGGTAAACGATCGTGCAATAGCCTGGAAAGTTGATATAAGTGTAACTGTAATGCTGCCATATCTGGCAAATATAATTTTCTAAGTCCTCGGCGAAACATTAGATGCCGTAATAAGAAAAAGGCCTGATCTTCTGCCATCTGGAAAATAAATATTTTTTCTATTATATTAAAAATTGATTAATGCAAAATAAAAACATTAAAATCATTAAAATGTAATATAAAAATTAAAATCATTCTTACGTGTAATAGAAGCACTCCAGCGACGAAACTGAGACCTTGGCAATAACCGACTTCATGATCCAATAAAGAGTAGGCCTTCAATAAATTGAAGAGTGCTAATTGACCAGGTCCTAAGGGTGAACTAAAATATGGATGGCTTGGAAATGTTCTTCCTAGATCAATTAGAATAGCATGCTGTTGAGATGTGAGTTGTTTCAAGAGTAGTTCATAGGATGTATTATAATTTGGGAAATCTTGAATATCTATAGGCGGTTGTTTCAGGCAGAATTGTTCAGCTAGAAATTGCCAGACTTCACCTCTTTTTCCTTTTKGGACACCTATATATACATATATATACATATATATATACCTATCTATACCTATATATATTTGAAATACATTATTATATGCATAAAAAAGAATAAGACATTTTCATATTTCAAGGATATTATGTCCAAGTGAAATATGTTACATGTCTATTAATTTCAATTACCTTGTTTAATAGCATGTAAAAGCATTTGGTTATCACATTTAGTAGAAACTCGAGATTCCTTGCTAACAAGAAGGTCCCAAACCTCTATTAATTCGCGTTTGCAACTACTAAGCTCATCGTATTCTAATTTAATCCTTTTTACCGTTGCCTCTTCTTGACGTTCTAAAATTTTAGAAGACCATTTGAAAAAAATGATATTGCATTGTACGTAGCGATTGATATAAATTATTCTTAAAAAAAATTTTTACCTCTAAGCTTTGCGTTCTCTTTCTCCATTCTGATGAGTATTAATTGTTGATTGATTGCTTTCTTCCATAAATCTCGCAATTCTTGTTTCGTTCTCCTTTTAATAGATGTCTCCGAATTTTTAATGATTCCAACTTTCTCAATTTCTGTGGAATTATGATCTTTGTTTGGCGTCACAACTCGATTTAATATCGTTTGCCGCCACGAACTATTGGCTTGTACCGTGTTATTTCCATCGGTCTCTGTAGGCGATATTTTTGGTGAATTACCAACTTTCAAAAAGCTGTAAAAGATATAAAGACAATAATAACAAATAATAACGGAAAACTGTTAATGGGATATTCTAAATATAATAAAACTGTACGAACATATCCATCATGGAACTCTTTGATCCGTTATTTATAACTATCTGTTGTTCGGGAGAAACACGTAGTGATCTTGGTCTACTTGATTCCGGCGAAATGTCTAATATAGATGATTGTCGTGAATTGTCCGGACTCTGACTACCGTTTTTTTGTATCCCCGTATTGATATTATTTGAATCTCTCAATTGTGGCCCAAGGCCAAAATCGTCACGTGAACCTTTCCTCTTCATAAGATTGTCAAAACTATTCGTGAGAGAACGTTTCGCTTTCATAAATATCGTACTGCCAACTCCAACGCTTAAATATTGATTGAGAAATTCACTCCTATAGTATGAAATATGAAACGTTAAGATAAAATTTTTAGTTTTGCTTTTATAAATTATATTTTCAGATATACTTGATGCCAAAGCTATATATATATATATATAGATCAATTCGTAATACATTACCTATTTTCAGCCGTATCGTGCATGTGTCTAGCTTGTTTTGATTCGCAATGAGCACGCAACAGTCGCATTAAGAATTGATTTTGTTCTCGAAGACTCGAGGAGCTCGCGCCAGTGTTACCCGCAGCCTCGGCTCCCTTATATTTATTCACAACGATCTCCTGCTCATCTTCCGGCAATAATTCCATACGCGAGAAGATAATGCTCTGCACTCTTCTGTCATTTTGTCCTGGTGAATGATAACTCACGCATATAATTAAATACAAAATTATTGATTACTTTTAGAATGTAATTCCTGTTCGAATATCTTACCTTCAATTTCTTGACATAGTTTATTATACCAATACATAGGACAATGCTCGCAGGAAAATACAGGATATTTTTCCTTCCTCGTGACATCGCAGTTCGCAACAAAGGCCTGACCAATTGCTGCAGAAAACAAAACAGAAATTATGGAAATAATTATTCGCATTAAAAGTCGGAGTTGTGATGAGAAGAATGTTTCATGTCTTACTGTGCCATAGATAAACTAAAAAATCTTGCCTGCAACAAGGTCATCCGCGACTGATCCGGATTGGCATTTGAAAACATACCCAATGAAGCACTCTGGTTCTTTGCAAATAAATCCAAAGTGCTCGGGATTTTTTATGCCCTGCACGCAGCTAGCTATGTCCTTTAGTTGTTTATGCAGAAGAACCTGCTTCCTATCTGGACTAATCAATCTTAAATCATATCGTCCAACCTGTAATATCAAATTAGCATACCAAAAAATTTAATATAATAATAATCATAATGATAATCATAATCATAGTGTAATCAATGTCAATAACAATAAAATTACAAAGACATTTTTTATATCCCATACCTGAAAGAGCATAGTACGATTATGATCATCATTTCCTTTAGCGGCAGAATCTCTTCTGCCGCTTAAAACACTGCCGGTAGACGCCGCGCGATTTCGCATAGTTTCAGGTACGGTGATATTAGAATTAACGGAAGATTCGAATATCCGATTCCCATCACGGTCATCATTTTCCGTGGCGATTGTTTTTGGGAAAGTTTCCACGGAGCCGCTTAGAACTGGTGAAACTCCAAGTGGATTCACACTTGGAATTATATTGTTTCCTGACACGTTTTCGACATTGCCTGATTCGCTAGCGGTAGATTCCTGAAAATGTCATAATAAACTTAGAGCAGTTTAACTCGTAAAAATCGGATCGTTAGTGCGTTATTAGCTATATAATTATTAGCTATATAATTAATAGAAATATTCTCTCATTATATATAATAGAAAAAAAGAACGGAAAAGAAGAAAAAAAACTGTAATGATACGGAATCTTATACTTACGAAAGATATCTTTTTCGAATTATAATATAAACGAACTATTTACTTTAATGCAGCATATAAATTTTTGAAACGATAATAAACAAAGCTAAAAGTTGAAGACTGCTCTTACCGTACTATTTCTCCTATTGATGGATGACATCAAAGCTTGGCGTTTCAATCTTTGACAATCTGACAGCAGATTACTCGTTGAAGATCTCGTTTTTTCGAGTCCATGAACGCGAAATTTTATCAAGGCATCATCAATAAACGATTCTGATACTTTCGAATGTGAGACTTTAATTTTGCCGACATAAAAGACCTGAAAATCCGAATATAAGGAAATATCGAGGTAATTTTTAAATTAGATATATTGCAACTAAAGTTGATTAAAATTTCATATACATGCGATATAAGAGTCTCGATTTATACTTTTCAGATGTAATTATAACTTTAGAAGAAATATAGAAGAAATATAAAAATAATCAGAAAAGAACAATTACTTCAAAGAATTGGGAAGAACTGGGAGATATATCGGCACCTATAGACGTCAAGCTAGCCGCGCTGCTTTGTGATCGCTGTGGCAAGTCCTTATCTCTCTCCATTCGTTGGGCCGCCGAATGTTCCTTCATGTCTTTTAAAAACTGCTGAACCTACAAGAAGAGCAAATATGACATAACTGCAACACTTATATTGTACAATCGTATGCGATGTGTCGCGTTCATTGTTTTAAAAGATTGCATCTGTTACAAGAAAAACAGATTCATCCAAAAGATAAACTCTTACAAATTATCCAAAAATATACCGAGTATATTTTCTTAGCTAGTCCTTGGCAAAAAATTTCATAATATTATTATGAGGTATATTACCTCATTTATATTAAAATAATTCCATAATGGAAAGTTTTTTGTCCTTATTTTGAAATTCACATTACTTATAGTATTCTTTATTTATTCTCTACTACTATTTTGCATTGTAATGAGATATACACGAGAGGTATGACGCAACTTGTTCTGCATGAATAATATTATCGCGAGAAGTATGTTTGATCTAGAAATAATCTGTAAAATGCAATATTTCTTGCGACGGGATCATTGATATACAAAACAGATTTCGCAAGGAAACGTGCCCCAAACGTGGCCGATGGCCGTGGACCAAAATAACTCATTTCAGCAGCACTCGTGGACTGCATGGCTCTCATTCTCTATCTTTGTCACATTCTCTATGCATTTTCTGTGCACATTCTCTCTCTTTCTTATTTCTTCCCACATTTCACTTTTGATGCTCTCTGTGATTTTATACGAAGACACTCTGATTTAATCATAATACAATGACGTACAAGTACTCGAATAATTAAGGGAAGATTATATGATGAATGAGAAATGATAATAAATTGATTTCGAGAAATTTAAATATTGCACGAAGAAAGTAAGTCAAGATTGATTTATAGATTACTTAGAAGAAACTATTTATTATACAAACAGAGAGGAGAAATATCTTAAATTTCAAAGATTCGATACGGTATGCATGCTATTATCTTAAAGATAATAATGTAGAATATTACAAATAATAGATTAAGGTTTAATGTATCCTTTTTTATTCTTGCAATTTTTATCTTTCCATAATTGATGATCCGATTCTTCATATTACTGCGGAACACTTTTACGATATATTAAACAAAACATAAAAATCATTGGAATGCCAATTCCCTCGATTTCTTCAATGTTATCGCGGGCTATATTTGTATTCATTCTTGTGATATCGAGATCATGAGTGCGATATAATTTTCTTAATATATCCTTGCGACGAGCGATAAGTACATGATGATGAAAATTGTTAGAACAACGCAGGCATAAATTAAACTTAGGACAAAAACATCTGATTTTCTGCAATCGCAATCTCCGAGATACAGAATATCCGTATATGACGTTACGATTCGTAGATAATCATAAAAATTATCTGGACTATTATGATTACGTCAGGAAAACCCGTCGGTTTACTGACATGGAATGTCGATAGTCCGTCAATAGAGGGGCTTCTTATATCCAATTAAGACACATGCTTTATTTTATTATATCTCCTCCCGTGCTTCCGCAAAGTTGTATGTCGTTAGCGATTCGATAAAAACGTACAAGCGTTCACTCCTTCATTGAACTCAATTCTCGTGCACGCGTGTTACATGTTCAGCATTAAGGATATCTCTCCCTCTCTTTCCCCCATCCTCTCTCTCTCTCTCTCTCTCTCTCTCTCTCTCTCTCTCTCTCTCTCTCGCGATTTTTCGTGCTCAGCATTAACGATTCTTCCCTTGCTGCATTTTTTGCTGCAAGTAAATTGTGCAATTAAATAATTGAATTATTAATGAGATGAGAACAGGCATAGAATAGAATGGAATAGGAATAGAGAAAGCAAAATTAATCTTAAACTTCTGCAATACGATCCTACGTTTTTAATTCGCGGAAAGGATAAAGAATAGACGAAACCCATGCATATATTTTTCTCTCAATAAAACCAATTCGTCGGACGCTGAAAATAGACGTTCGACTCTGCCGTTGCTATTTTCTTCTAGCACTTGGCACTTACATACGCTCACCGATACTCATATGCTCGACTTTGTCTCCGATCGCAATTGATCGAATTAAATTCGTTAGTATACGTCATTCGAGTCATGCACGAATCAATGTCGTGCGAATCAATGGCGATTGGATTCACGTGCGGAATCAAACTTGATGCGTGCACAAAGACGAGTTTCGTTTCAATCGAGACAATTATGTGGACGCTCGAACGTTATGTTTATGTATGTTCAATATGTTTAACAATCATAAGCGATTTCATAAATGAAAATGCCTCAAGGAATATTCTTCTCTCTCTCTCTCTCTCTCTCTCTCTCTCTCTCTCTCTCTCTCTCTCTCTCTCTC
>JAHMML010000087.1:40769-303717 GCA_020341155.1 Eciton burchellii
TCTCTCTCTCTCTCTCTCTCTCTCTCTCTCTCTCTCTCTCTCTCTCTCTCTCTCTCTCTCGTCTATAAGCCCGATATAACTTTTATTAAAACATTAAAAAGAATTAATATCGAAAGATCTGTTTTTCATCGAAAGAAAGACTCTCTTCTTGTCTCTTTTCTTATAAAAGAATTTTTATAAAAATCTCTTATAGTCATATATAATTGTTACATAATAATAAAATTTATTTATTATTTCTTTCCGAGATAAAAAATTCCTGATCTTGTTCTACACGATTATCTTAAATGCTCATATATCATGAAATAATAACATGTACAATTCATTAAATAAATATTTCATAATTCATACTTAATAAAAAAAGTATGATTAATATCTATATATACAATATGAAGAATGTCTTGTGAGAACACATTTGAAAAATTACAAGGCGTGACTGTTAGTCGCGGATCAAGAGCGGCGACGAAAAGTACACGTTATTAAGCGTAATAAATTAAATAACTTCAAAACAAATTAAAAGTAGTTCAGAGAAGCTCAGAGAGGGTATATCTCTCCTTCCCTTTTTTTAGCGCAGAAGTAAGATTGCAACTTAACTTGGATCTGCTTAACTTGAAAGTTACGGCAAAATCCCCGATCAGTAATAATTAATATTATGTGCAATTAGTTCTGTTACATTTGCATCGCGAATATCATTAATAATATCAATTCGATCGATTATGCAAATGTGGAATTACACTCCATAAAATGGCGTACAGGTATTACGCAAATGTAATCGTACCGTTTATCTTACACAATCTCATATTTTATTCTTACAAATTATCACATTGCGAGGAGCGCATTTGCCACCGGAAGAGCTCGCTACATTAACGGGCATCATATATTTAGGAGGGGAACGGGCGAGGAACTAATTTATTTTTCGTGCGAATCTTCTTCTCTTGCGTTGTAAGAATCATCATTGTTTCTCTTTCTCCCACGAGCGACCTTTCCGGCGGTATAATGCCTCATTAACAATCAGGCTGAAAGTATGGCGATTATGTAAATACACACACATGCACGCATATACACACGAATAACAACACATCAATTATTGGCGATAATGGTATAACTGTGTCACTTGCGATTGACACTTGCCAAGCAATTCCATTAAAATGGGATCCTCATGTTTTTTCAGATAGAATTTCACGTTTCGCTGGCGAACAGCGATTAATAATTGCCGGCGACGTCATCGTCGTCAGAAAGTTTGCTCATTAATGAAAGCGGGACCTTCGTCTTTTTAATATCTTTCTTTTTCTGCAAAACTAGGATGTTGTGTTATGATGAAAGCGATGAAATGAAAAGTGATTAGCGATATGTCACAAGACATCGAGTGCATTCGAAATATTCGAGTATCGACAACGCCAAAAATAGAAGGTTCCTCGTTTTATAGATCATTATTGTCCGCGTATAGCTATATACGCAGATAGTTGACTTGATATTTTCATGCATGGTCAAATTTTTTACTTTTTGTCCGTAGATTAAAGGATAAACCCGAAGTTTATTTAAATATTACGTAAAATTATTCGTGATTCAATATAAAGCTATTTCTACGTCAACCGACATGACAAAAAAAAAAGAAAAAAAAAGACATTAACATTATATTTATGACGCGAGATAAAGAAGAAATAATTTAGATATAAGGGAATCCGAATTTTTGCGAGGATAATCATGAGAAAATTCAGCAACGTCACGCTCGTTAAATAATTAATGTATAGATCAATAATGAATAAACGTTAATATAGCATACGAAAGTTCTCTAAAATTAATATCCTGGAAATTAATAAAACGCGTATAATGCTATAACGCGTATATATATTACGTAAAGAATAATAAATGTTTGAAGGAAAACACAGATTTAATATCGCGGCGACACACATTGAGAAAAACATACGCTGCAGGGAGAGAAATGGCATTCTTTTTGGAGCGCAGATGAAAGCGATCGGTCTTCGTGGAAAATTTTCCAGCATCGATATAAGTGTAATGTCAAGGCATCCTGCACGTAAACGGCGAGGTGCACTACAGTGGCGGCGAATAACGCGATCTCGGAAAAAACCTATTCGCTTCGAGCAACTGTCGTCATCTGCATATACAGTAAACATGACGAAATAAAGTAAAAGAAATAAAAGAAAAGAGAAAAAAAGGAAAGAGAAGAAGGGCAGCGATGCAGGGGTTCTCGGAGCTCTTTCGGTGCGTATCTCAGTTTTCTCAGGCCCTTCGTCTTTCTCTATTTCATCATCTTATCATGTTATCTTTGCTATTTCTCATCTTTGTTGGGAGCGAATACGGCGCTCGGTCATAATTCGCGCGTTAATCGGCGAAGAAAGCGAGCAATCCATTCCGTATTTCGCGTGATATGCTTTTTCTGTACTTACTTAGAAGTAAGCGCGATTTTTCTGGAAAAGCGGATGACTGAGAGCTCTTATCGTAAGATACGAGCGATAAATTAATAATTCGATTATTTGACCGGTTTATTATTCGTGATTAGACCATTACTCGCATTGTTACCACGTGTCGGAATGGCATATGAATATCACCGCTTAGATTTCTCGTCACGAATGCAATTACGCAGCCGGCGAAGAGCTTCAGTCGCTCCCGATAATGATACATATCACGAAGCTAATGTGGTTCTTATGATAAACGAGAGTAATAATCATGGATTGCTTCTGCGGCAATTGTCGCCAATGCACGTGTTTGTTCTGATTACGTTATGATCTGCAAAAGGCGAACGTCGCAAGGGCAGGGCCACGGAAGAACTTTGCGCATAATTAAGTCAAGCTGCATCGGATGATTCATTGTTCAAGTTACAATTAATTTCCAAAGAACTCGTACTAAATATACGAGAGTGCTCCGTGCACGACACGCTCTCTAGCGCGTGTGGATTCGCTGCCAACGAATTCGCATTCGCAGTTTGAATTACGTGTTTACGTGACATTATCTCGTCTTTAGGATTGGCTTAGAGCACGACCTAGACTTTGGCCAGACTCTCCCGCGGGAATTTCCTCTGCAAATAAAATAGGAGTACTAACGAAATCTCAAACTTTCGACGCTAAATGCGCGGCACTGAATTCATAGCGCCGAATATGCAAATGTGCATCGAAGAATCGGTGATTTGGAAAGGAATGCCGATGGCAGAAGCCTTCTTACGAGGGATTCGGAACACGGTCAGTCAACGGTTGCTGGTATGGCTGGCTTGGGATTTCACGTCGTTTGTCCGGCGATGTAAATTTAGATCGCTGTACGCTCGGTTTCGCGAAAATACGCCTTTTCGCGAAAGGAAGGAAGAAAGGAAGGAGAAAAGGAAGAAGCGAAAGAAGGGACGATGCATAAAGACGATGGGATATAATTGGAGGTATCTTTCGACATCTGGAAGCTTGAAATTTTGCCATGTCTTAATCTTGACATCATCTGCGTCAAGATTCTCGCATGATTTATGTTCCTCTAAAAAGAAAAAAGAAAAAGAAAAGGAAAAGAAAAAAGGGAAATAATCGGAAAACGAGGTTCGCGATTCGATTAATAGGATTGTTATTCCCAATCGCAATCTTTTCAATTTTTTGTCACTATGCACTAGGCAAACATGGATGCAATGAAGCAAGTAACGAAGCATAAAGTAGGTCAAGAAAAATGACCGAGTATTCAATGCCATTTGAAATCATTTGATTGATCTAAAACAACGAAACATGCGCTAATGATCTCGATAAGTTAACGAAAGGAATTCTACGTTCGCTGAATACACGACGAGGAAAATTAATAACATCATCATCCATCATGATGTATCGAAGTGACGTATTCCGCTTGATGGCATCAAATTAGCTTCAATTAAAGCTTCTTAGTGCGTGTTCAGCAATTATGGCGAAATGTCTTGATATCCTTGATTAAGAACGTAAATGAATAAGATTTCTTTGCTCCTTAAAATGCTGCTGTTTCCGTAATATTCTTTCGATATTATTAAAATATAAAAATATGCAATATATGTTTGAATAAGAATTTACTCTTTAAAAAATTCGACGTTCTCGATTCAACGTCTTAAAGATAATAGACACATTTGTAATGTCCAATAAATTTCCAATACTTTTACAGATAGTGATCCGTTACATCTTTGACGGTAAAGTCATGCAAGTCAATCCGTTCAGTTGTGCATTGTTCGAGTATCACGTAGAAAATTACGTAAATGACCTCAGCGGTCACATGCGGTCGAATAATTTGTCGAAGCATGCAGCTTCACTGAAGCTATCAATGACGACTGTGACGATCGTTTATTCATTTTGCTTATCAGTCACGCTTATATAATTACGAAATTTACGTAATTTTTAAAAACACCGGGGCTGGAATGCGGCTTTGAAAAAATGCGGATGCATTCACAATCTTGCTTAATTACACCTAATTTAGAGCAACGATTATCCGATGCACTCACCGTGGATTTTTTAGCGATTTCACTGGTGTCACTGTAGGACGTGACCTTTACGTAGGGACTGGAAGCTGATATCGGTACAGTTATCATCTCGATTCGCTTTGATTTCTTTGTCACACGATAAGCGTTTAATGTTACTTTATACGGTCTATCACACCGTATAAACTGCACTCAATTATCTGGTACTTGTTTGTTCAACAACTGGGACAAGCATAATTTTTATCGCTTGCGGGATCATTGACCGTGATTGGAAACGGGTTTTTGAATTGAAGACTTTTCTCTATTAAACGCGACTGTCGCGTACGCGTCACATGTCTTATCGCTGAAAATTTTCTCAACTCGTCAATCGTGATAGTTATAAAATCTGCATAAACGGAGCGACATGACGAATACTGTCAGCAGTGTCAGCAGAAATATGCCGAGGAATATAAGTGGATCTAAGCGAACCAAAAAAGTCTGATCGCGACGGAGATCGAGAAAATAAGACGTGTACGCGGTGTTGTTCTTGCGCGAGAAAAACGTACGCGAGAAAAAGAATTAAAAAGAATTAAAAAGAAAAAAAAAAGAGAAAGAGAGAAACGCGTATCTTAAGAGGCGGACGATGCGAATTTCGTTTATCGATAAGCGTATGCTCGATTAATTTAATGGCCAGGCTCTCGCCAAAATTGTTCAGAAATTAGACTTGCAAAACTCACGCCAAGTCGGAGCGAGCTACGGTGGCATTACATTAGAGTCAAATCCCGCGTGAATTTTCTCGCGATTTTACGCTAATCTTGTTTTTCCGCGGCACTCGCTAAACTCGTTTTCGCAATTCGCGTTAGTCCGCGTTACATCGCCCGTCGTCCTCGCTGACGGCCGAGCAAACATAGACTGACGTATTAGAGCGCCGCGACGCCAAGAGACGAATGAACCTCTCGATTGGTGCTCGCGTGCTGTCAGGTAATGCACGGGCTCTCTTTGCTTAGGACGCCGAATAATGTTCCTCAAACGTTTAAACACAGGTGGAAATAACGGCGTAATAATACGTTATTTCCCGCCACAAAATGCGAAGATCGTCCAGAAGATCGTCCAGTGAACGTCGCGTTCTTTAATTGTATTCTTTAATTGAATTAATTGCACGGGGGAATATAATATAGGTGTACAAATTAATTGTACACTTGCTCTTCTAAAGCAAGAGATTCGAGATTTATCTAAAAGAGGAAAGAGGATTTTAATCGGCAAAATGGTCCGCAACATTTTCGACGACCTCGAGCTATCTATCGGACGGCTAATTGCGGTAGAGACTTGGCGATTTCGAGTCAATGAAATCGTCGATGCTTGGGATCAGGAGCAAGAAATTAATTTGTAATTTTTGTTTTAATCTTACTACCTTCAGTATCCTCCTCACGCATCTCCCGATGAGAAGGATACTTCGATACACAAATTTATTTATTCTACGATTAATTTCGATTTCGCAGAGATTAATATCACGTTTAAAGTACGGATAAAGAAGACGATTGGGATTTATCGTTGGCGATAACTAACTCGGTTTGTCACATTGCTATTCACATCTTCCAAATGCAAGCTTGCAACGCTGTTGTACGCTCCTTTTCTTATGTAGCATGTACTAGTTGCATTTTACGCGCGCTCGTATTATCACTGCGATATTTCTTTCGTAAGCAAGAGATGAAGCAGCGGGACGATAGTATGTATTTGTATTGGACGCGAGCGCTGCACATTCGTTTCACTGAGCGACCGCGATTATGTCCGGTTTCTGTCTGAAACGAAATAAAGACACCGATGCATACCAGTGAGGCATGAAATGCCTTTTCGTTTCTCTCCCTCCCACTCTCTCTCTCTCTCTCTTTTTCTTTTTTCTTTTCTTGCGATTGCGTAAGTCGTATTTATATGGTAATTATGTTCGCCAAGGATGTAAAGTCGTTTTCAGCGACTTGTATCCTTGGTACTGGAAAATACAACAAATGGGCCCAAAATTACTCTTGGACATTGGACAATATTAGAAGAGGAGAAAAGTAGGTGTAAATAATTTCAGTTACGCGAGATCCTTGCCGGGGACGTGCAGCAGCATAATGCGAGGGATTGCATGTGGAAAACTGCATGTCTTCGCAACAATTTGCAGGAGCTGACGTGTAAAAGAAAAAGAGACGCAACCGTCGCGAGGTCCGTATCAATTCGCTAAAAAGGGGGGAAAAAGAAGTGGATAAAGATGTTCCTGGAAAATCCCAGCAACATGTAATCCCGCCGCTTACGTGTACTGTTGTGTAGAAAAAGAAAACCAGCAGCGATGAATAGAAGAAGGCGCGATGCAAACGCATGGAATCCGTACATCGATTAGAGGCCAATTTAGTTGCGCTCGTTGCGCTCGTCGCGATTGTATCGCAGAATTGGATATAAACTGTGTAACGATGTAACACACTTGGCGCGCATCGATCACATTGTCGACTTTCGTTCTAGCAGGGATCTCGCACGGAATCGAAATCCGAGACGCCGAGACGAAACCTCGTCTCGGCGATTCCGATCTTGTTTTACGTTTATCTTTTTTCCTCTTCCCCAATCTCATCTTTATTACCGTACCGATGCAGCGGGTTTATTTCCATGTGTAAGCGGGGACAAAAAAAAAGAGGAAAAAAGATCATACGTGTCGCTATATCGAGATAATTCCTCGCTATCGCGTTGCCACTGACTCACAATGAGGCAGGAGAGGCGTTTCTGCGGGATCCATTGCACTTTCGTAATGCGTATACATTGTATCGCGATATCTATCGGGGAGCAAATTCTTTAACAAAAGAAATCTCGAGGCGGCGATAAGTTCAGAGATCTCGAGCAGATAAGTTTAATCTGATCCTTTTGTCGGGAATTATGACGCGAGCAATTATTGTTGTCTGCCGACAAGGTTGACGTTCGTTTCGTCAACTCTTGCAATCTTCGCCCAAAACCTTTCAGTTTATTCGCGTTTATTCGCTCCGGTCTCGTTCCGCGACTAAAGAAGCACGTAAGCGACACACCTTCGCAGCATTGAAAATAATCCTCCGGGGCTCTAGCGACATCAAGTTGCTCGAGTTAAACGTACATTCTAATACGGTCGCGGTTTCCGATATGCAGCTGCAGATTATACGCCGATCACATATAAAATGCAGAAACGCACGACTATTGTATAGCGCAATCTCCTTAAACAAACGGGAGGGACCTAAAGCTTGTTTCCTTGTTTCTTTTTTCCTTTTCCTTCTTTCTTTTTATCCTTGTTTTACTGTTATTCGCAGCTCAAGCCGTTTACGAATTACCGTTCGAGCATCGATATGGATAAACCGCACGCGTTGTTCGCACATAAAAGTTTGTTATTAATTACCTTAGTTCGGTTGATCCGCGCGGAGCGAGCAACGCCAAAAGGTAAAATAAACATTATTAACGACGAAGTGCGTTATATAACCGAGCGAGATGTTTATCGTGCATAAACAGTTGGGTGATTATTAAAATGGTAAACTAGCTAGATATCAACTGGTCATGGTCAGCCTATTCTGACAACAAATGAAAACGCAGGACCCGCGAACTTTCCGTTCGGCGCGAGATCAAACCCGGTGATTTGAATTACCGATGACGCACTCGTGGCTTTTAAGCGCAGAGACAGAAGCCGCGTTTATAAAGCCGCGTCCTCGACGTCCCCGCGTCTCGGTAACTTTATCGGAAATCGCAATGACCGGGAATAAACTATTCGTCGCAAATAGCGACAATGCGCGCGCGCGCGGGCGCGCGCGGGCAACAGGGTTCGAGTATTACCACTCGGCGGTGCATAAAAATCGTATATCGCGTTGCGAGCGGCGGATCCGATGTCGCTGAATGCTAAACAACAAGAGGAACGTGTCAAACTTAGCGGCGATGGTTTACCTCGACGACGGAGTCGGAATGCGCGGCCAGCCTACCGACAGTGCTCCCTCTCGCTGCTTTTCTTTCTCTCAGTTTCCTCGGCCTATCCGAAAATCAGGCCTAGGGTTCTCGCTGCTCTAGCTCTCGACTTTCACTGCGCGAATCCGTCTCCGGTCGAGACGAGGTGGGACAAGGCGAGGGAGGCATTCGATTTAAAAGACCGCCGCTCGTGTTGGCGCGACGCGATACGAGAGACGCAGCTCCGTGTGCCCGATGCAGTCTGCGCGACGACTGTTTCCAATCGGCGTGCGATAGTCCTGACGATCGTTAAGGACAAATTTAATAATAGCCGAGGTGGATTGTTATATGATGTACCTGTGGACTAGGATTGGCTTCCGCGCGAGCAGCGAGTCCTCGGCGATTGGCCATTCGGTGCACATGTACATCGCGATCGTCGACGATCAGAATCGCACGCGATAGATATATGCGACAGGAGTCGTGAGAGTTATTGGATTCGCGGGAACATAAAAGCGCAGTTTTACGTAATCCCAGCCCCGTCGAATGGGTTACAGCAGAATTTTACGCAAGTTTTCAACGTGATGTCTCACAATTTCACAATGATAGCGAATATATACGTCATAGTAACATTGTTATTGCATTGGGAATAACTATGACTAGGGGCTTGGGGCTTTAATACAAATATCGAGAAGCGTAAATTCCTCTATTTTTATATTCAATATTCTATCCTGGTATTTGGACATTTAGACGTATGAGCGCCCCGCGTATCATGCACAATCGCCAGCGATATGAAGCAATGGCTCGAGTGGTTCGAAAATTTTCGCAAATTCATTTCGCCGGCGACTAAGCCCGCAGCCGATAGCAATCGCAACGCAGTCATAACGATAACGATCATTGTGGAAACTCTGTTTCCTGTTTACGCGCTACGTGCACAATGCTGCGATTATCGAACAGCGGCTGACAGGCCTACCTTCAGGTGCGCTCATGCAAAAACCTAACCTGATTTCGAAATAGATCGTACTTGGCGTATGTCTCAAAGGATCGAGCCCGCGGCATCACCGTTCGAGGTGCTCACTCGTATTCTTCTAAAGTGTCGTTACCTTCGTGCGATTTACCGCTCGCGAATATTAGCCGCCGCGAGATTATCCCACTTTCACAGGAGCTTGCACGTCACCGTCACCGATACCGGCACGGACCTGGATAACCTCGTCCTTATTCACGTCGTCGCTGCGCCGTCGACGATTTTGCTTCTCGCATCCGATGCATCTCATCGGCCGAGATACGCGCGACGCATCGCTTACTAAATCACAGAAATCTCGAATATTATACGCGAAGGCGAGCTCTGTCACGCGTGCACCGTACGTATCTATGCGCGCGAATGCCACCTGCGTAATAACGTTCCGTCTAATAAAAGTCGCCTTCCGCCGCCGCTGCCGCAGTCAACTTGCTTTTGTTTATCCTCGACTTACCGTCGACTGTCAATGGAAAGGAAGAGAAGGGGGGACAGAAAGAGAGAGAGAGAGAGAGAGAAAGAGAGAAGATAGTATCGTATCGTTTCGCGCGAATTTTCGAGCGCAATCAGATATCTTGATCGTCCATACTCCGTGGTTGCAACGACGGATTATCGCAATTTGAATACCCGGGATCAAACTCTGGAATCAAGTAGATCCGAATCTATTTGTATATGACTATCTGTAATCTGTCAATGGCTGTGGATCTCATGGAAATTTAATGTTTATATGACGTGCACGAAAGATGTTGTAAAACTTTGGATAAACTAATATCCTGAATAGATTTAATGTTTAATAAATCTCGTGATAAAAAAAAGCACTATTATATCAGAAAGTTCGCAAATAAAAAAGTATAATTTCTGTTTTTAAAGTGTTATCAAAACCAGATAAGACCAAATCTGATAGGATCGAGCTTAGTAGCGAAGCAAATATAATTATTACATAGAAAAAAGAACATTATCATTATTCGTATACCGAAATAATTATATATTATTGATTATAAATTATGCAAATTAATATCTTCCTATATTACATATATCAAGTTTTATTCTTATTTGTTAAATTGTGATTTCTTTAATATGATACGTAAAGATTGGACAGGTTGATTTGATTATATCGATATTGCGATCTATCGAATTATCGGATTCGATAGAGTTTAAATTCTCTTTTATGGACTTCTACATCATATTCGAGCTCCGTATCTTTTACGATTTCTTTTTTGTTTAAAAATAAATCTTGCATGAAATAACGTCAAATAAGATTCATTTACATGAAAACATCTAAATGTATTGAAAGCGAGATGAAAATAAATATTTTAGAGAAAAGTTATAGGATTTCCAAGAGGACGTGATGGTGCTTTGACCTTGAAGTATCAAAATGAAGCTTCGTATTTTTTGGGCCATAAATCTTTAAAATAATTTACATCTGTAGTTCTCAAGGAACTCAATGAACACACGTTCGAAATCATTCAAAGTTAAATAATTGAATCATAGTTCATATTTCCATCTTTTGATTTCATTGCTTTACAATGATATACTGATATATTACAGTGATATACTGAAACGAAATTTAAAAATTTAAAAAACAAGATATATTGATAACGATTACAATGAAATATATTAAAATTGTATAATAAACGATATAATTAATTGAGATTAATGTTTTATAAATAATTTTTCAGTAATCTATTAAAAAATGTAATTGACACTACTACAATAATAGATAATCTACCTATATATAATATATTTTTTTTAAATAAATCAATGTTCAAAAATAATTTAACATTTTATGATATTTCTATATATAGAAAGCGTTTTGATATCTTTTATTCATTGGATTTATTAACTTATTTAACATAATTATTCTGAAAATTTTATTTTTATCTGTTATACAAGCATTTTGGACATATATGGACCATCAAGTTCATAACCTAATTTTCTATAATAATTGCGTGTTCCAACACCTGCAAAGAGATAGTTTGTTATTTAATTTCCAATATGTAGTCTATTACAATATCCATAATTTAATATGATTAATATGATTAATATATTCATATATTCATATAAAAAATATAAAGTATTTAATTTCTGTATACCTGATATCACAGATATTTTTTCAGATTCATGTTCTTCTTTTGCAATACGTTCAGCTTCTTCCATTAATAAAGTACCATAACCCTGATGTTGAAATTTTGTGGTATCACGAGCACTAATAGGAACTACACTGCCATAAACATGAAGCTCCCTTATTATCGAAGTTTGATGTTTTAATTCTGGTCTGCAAGAAACACATAAATACAATTGCAGAAAAGAAATAAATGTATACATTTTTCATGCATATAGCATGAAACGTATTATGGAACGTAATAGATTTCTAGAAATTCCATTTCTAAAAGTTATACCTGAATGTATTCTCAGAACATTTCCTTAATCTAAGTAGACCGATTAGAATATCCTGTGCCGGATCTTCATAGGATAAAAATGTTTCCCATCCTCCGTTAGCTACATAATCACGTCGTACCAATTCTACTTCATGTGGCTTCACCTTATTATGTATTTCTTGGATTCCTACTTCGCGCGTACGGATATCACGGCAAACCAAACCAAGTTCTTTCATTCTGGCTAATGCCAATTCGCGTAAATTCCCATGTTCCACACCAGAACTGTTATTTCGTACAAAAATGCACAAAACGTATGTTATACATGTATGTAATTGGAAAGCGACAAATTATTCTACTTATAAATGGGAATGATAGTCGATTAGGTTTAGATAGAGATGAAGAGGTATATAAGTATGCACATATACGCGCGCGTGCGTATGTGCATGCGTGTGTGTAGAATTAGATAGATTAAGTGAATTTAGATAAAAAATTTATAATTAAATTCAGAGATGACAAAATTAAATGCGTTTTATCTTTTTTATGATAATATGATAATATGATAATATTATTTTGTGTTGTATCACAAATTAAGGAAAGCATGTATTGGAATTATAGAATTATAATTTCAAGAGATCAGAAGTATATATCATATCTAATTTAACTATATATATCATAAACATACATGCACTTTCGATAATTTTAATATTTCTTTCAGTTAATCTTTAATATTTGATATTTTTTATGCTTACCTGACTAATGGCATAGGTATATCACGTTGTACACGATAGACACGTGTCCACGGTGGTATTAAAGCTAGAATACGAGCTATAAGATCGATAAGCACACTCGGCTCATAGCTTTTATATCTCCCAGTTTTCCATAACTCGTACAAACCTGTACCACGTATAACTAAAGTTGGATAAATTTTTAAGCCATCTGCTCGAAAATCGGGATTTTCGAAAAATTCCTAAGAATTTATATAACACTGTCATTAAGTATCGGGAATTAATTATATAATTTCTAGCAAAGACTACAAATATAAACTAGTATTCGTAAAATAGAAACATTATTTACCTTAAATTGGTACATATCTCGTTCAATGTCGACATTTGGCAAGTTTGGCATCATATGAGACACCACTTTAAATCCAGCGTCTTTTGCGAATTGAAAACTCTCACATACAGCACGTACTGTATGTCCTCTGTTAGTGTCACGTGCCACATCTTCATATATAGATTGTACACCAATCTCTAAACGGGTGCATCTATTCAATTATAATTTGATACAATCGTGAATAATTGTATATATCTCGTGTATAATAATTGTATATATCTCTAATATATATCAAATAGTATATATTATATAAATGTACCCATAACGTAACATATCTGAAAGATGTTTCTTAAGACAATAATCAGGGCGGGTCTCAATAGTAATGCCGATACATTTTGTGCGACTGCGTTCAGAATGCTTGATTGCTTCATCAACGTCACGGCTTCTATTGCCAGACAGTGCATCGTGCAAGTCTCGTATGAAACTTTCTCTATAGGCTTCTGGTAAAGACATGAAGGTACCGCCCATAATAATGAACTCTACTTTGTCAATGCTATGTCCCAATTGTTGTAACTGTAAACACAAAAAATATTAATAACATTTTTATAAACAAGTATAGACGGAAAGTCATCTCACATGATTATACAAATACTTGCTTGTTCAAGACGATGTCTGGTTTGTAATAAAGGATTATATCTGGCACGTATCGCTCTCATCGATGTAGGTTCGAATCCTGTGTAAGACTGCGTAGAATATTCGAAATCAGAATCTGGCCCTCCGGGACAATAAACACAGATATTTCCTGTCATGTTAATATGAGGACATCTATGTGGCTTGCACATTACGGCTACAACAGCAATCTGCAATACATTACATTACATTTTTGCCATCTATTATTGTTATTCATTATTAATAAGTAATAATAGAAATTAAACTAACTCCACTAGCAGTTCTGATAGGTTTCGCCTTCAACTTTGGTACAAGTATATGTTTTACGTCGTTGGGTACAGCTGCAATAATATCAACTAATTTTGGAGAAGAATCCAAACCGTATTTGGCAGAAATCCTTGTTTTCAACTTGTTCAGATCAATATCCTGATTTTCATGATGTGCTTTTAACAATTCCTGTATAACTTCACCAATTATTATCATCATACGTTCCTCCTTACTCTGCATAAATTCTGAAAGAGCAATGCAGATAAACGATTTCAAAAATAAAATCAAGCAAATCTTTGTGTCGATGTTGATACATAAAATTCGGAATGTAGTATTATCAGTAATAAATATATATAATGTATACTAAATGTATATAATATTGCAGCATACCTGTTCGTTTCTTAACCATGATTGCTAATCGTATTCAATGCGCTTCAAAGTATCGAAAATGAATAAATATTTTATTTAACTTTGCTGTGTTTTACAAAACTCTCAAAACTTTGTAAAATGCAAGAGATATTTCACATTCCTGATAATTTTTACTAAAACTAAATTACCGTTCATTCTAACAACTTCGAGCGAATGCTATCGATCGCACAGTACTAAAGAGGTCACTAGTATAAAAGCGAAGCGGCTAACAAAACTATTAAAAGTACTAGTCTATTTTCTACTTTTGTATGTTAAACAGAGTGTTTTGGATATTCTGGTATGGTGTGATATATTTTGACACGAGTATCAAATAATGGTCAAAAATTATCTTTCACGTGCGTCGTACATGAATTTTGTCATGGCTGCGTAGTGTATCCTTTCAATACAGATGTCGCTAGTAGGCTGTGAATCTGTACAGCTAGAGAGATAGTTGCTATAGCAGATAGTTGCAATAGAGGTTGCAATTTTTGGTAAGCATAAGCATAAGTAAAGTTATTTAAAACTCCGTATTTTTTATTTCTCAACTTTAGCTAAATATATTTTTAATTTAATTGTGATCATCAAAAATTTCATTTTGATACTATAAGCTACGACATAAAGTAACTGCGCCTTTTTGTATCTTGGATAATGAATCGAAAGAGCGGAAGCTCTATATGTCTGATAACTTATTTCTAGTGTGAACTTTAAGTATATTACAAAACATATTGCGTTGTACAAAAATATATTACATATAATGTAATTAATTTTGTAAATATAATTTTGCGAATATCGTGCGAGTATCATCGCGATGATATTTAGAACATTGGGTTTAAATTATGAGGGAGGAGCGAACATTAAAGGAAACCTATGGGACATTGAGTATCAATTTGCGAGTATCGAGAAATTCTGTCCGATTCAATGTCCTTATATAATTTGAATTTATATTAGAATTTATACTGCGTTTCAAATTTTATCGAGAATTGCGCTAATTTTAGTCCGCTTAATCATTTCTGTGTTACATAACGCGCAGGAGTACCGAGAAACTCTACATTTGATATCTCTATACGTAATAAGTATATCTTGTACACTATAAATTTCATCTTATAACGTATCTTATAACGTGAAAGAAAATGAGACATTTTTATAGAACGAGCAGTCAATTTGCGATCGATGCGACATGTTTGTCGTAAGACATCAGTTATCGCGTCCTAGGATCGATCCGAATCCGAAAAGCTTCTAATAGAACAGTTAATTCAAGTGGTTTCATTCGCCCCGCTGATTGGATGACTGTAAAAAATTAATCGAATCCGTGGATGCGGTGTATCAAGGGAGCGGTTACGTGATGCAATTCCATTCTCGACCGATCCGAGCGACCTTATGGAAAATCCAGTAGACGCGCAGTGTATGCATGCACCTTTGCGATTTCGGTGTTTCAGGCGGTTTTATTACGTAAAATTTATTACATATTTTTATTCATTTTACAATGAAAAAGCAACTCTTATAATATGAAGCGCTGGCAAATCAGTACTCATATGATGTATCATATTTATCTAACGAATTATAAGTACAATGTTTTAATTATAGATTTTTATCATGCGTTTAGAATTTTCCAAGTATGTTACTACCAAATCTTTCCATCAAATATTGACGAATATAAAACCATATTTTGAAAAATAAATATCGAAGAATAATTAACAGATATATATCTTATACATTCGTCATAAATTCCCAAAAAATATCAGCGACATCCATCAAAGCATGATTTTATTATGATCGTTATCATTTAATAGATAAATTATTACCTAACAGTGTTAAAAGCTTTCCATTCTGTTTATATATTTATTAATTTAAATGTTGCGTGGCTTGTGGATACTTAACGCAGAACTTTATTTTGATTTTCGCGTATAAAGTAACGATTGCTGGAAGGTAACAGATGTAGCAAACTGTACTCATGAAATTCACAAATATTGTGAATTCAAAGACACTTGTAATACGATGGCATGAACGAATTTGCTCGAGCTTATCAATACTTACCGAAAAACAATCATTAAATCGAGACATTCGAGCGGCATGGATAAACGGAAAATGAACGCGTTACCATCGAGATAAAATCATGAAATTAAGAAGATTAAAAGAAGAGTCTCTCGCACAGAAGCGTTAAATCTAAGGCGAAACGTGAACATCGACGTCGCGAATATTGATAGATCACCAACTCAACGTTCCATTATAACAGGATAGCGAGGAAACCGACACGAGGATTAGAGCTGGGAGAGATGGGAAGACTCTTCTTATAAGATCTCGAAGAGTTGGTTGGTTTTTTTCGAGGCTGCGACTGCCGATAGCTATCAGCTATCGGTGTTATTAAAGCCTCGGTTCGATCTCTATGCATCTCATCGCGGAGCTGTCGGTCCAAATGGCGCCGGGGATGATAGGATGGGGCTCGTAAGACGGCACGGGAGGGAGACGCGGTCGTCTAAATCGGGGCCAGGTCGCGCGCCGGGCGGAGCCGTTCGAGATATCGAACGAGGGTCGAAGGCGAGGGTGGGCCCTTAAGTTCGTCCGTCAAACTCCGCGTGTTCTCGATCTTCCGGTCCGCGGAGGCTGTCAGAACGAAATCGCATCGCGCGACTGCACGGAGATTGGCAATCGATTCGAGATCTTTAATTCCTGCAAGACTCGATTGTCGAGAAACAGAAATTCTCGAAATGAGGGAACGACTGGTAAGCAAACGTGGGAAAGTGGAACGTAAATGTATGGGGAGATACGCGAGACTGCGCGTTACCGCAAAAATAGATCATCAGCATCAAGATCGTTGTTATCAAGACATTACCAAAAGATCAATATTATCCTTCCTTCCTTTTTCAATATTTGCGAAAAACAGTAGCGTTTGTATACTTAAAGCGTCTCTGAAGTCCACGAAAGCTCCGAGCAGTTATCGTTAGTAATCTTCGGGGTTCATCGCGAGGAAGGGAATTTTCCGTCTTGTCCCTATACCTTGCCCTTTCCAACCGCCTTTACACCGCTCTCCTTTCCCTTTTCTCCTTCGGCTTTTCCTCTTTCTCATACATATCTCGGCAAGACGGAAATTTATGATACGTCGCGCATTTATATTCCCGCGTCTCTCATAAATTCTGCTTTACGCGCATGTAAGTGGCTCCACTTTTGTTCATAGATTCCTACGACCGCCAGATTTATGCTCCCTATGGGGTGCGCGGTTCGACGCGCGAGACAATCCAAGATTGCACACGCGAGGACGGGAAACTATGGAGAACGCACGCACCCTGTTCAAAAAGGACCCGCTGGAGTGCAGCTCGCGTTCATCGGGGATGAACAGTCTCGTTTAAATTAAGTTCGACACACCATTTTTCCCGCAACGTGCTTCTATCGTAAGATGACATACCTTCGAATAAGTTCCCAGACTCGGATAGCCCCATCACGATCTTGCATTCGATCGTTTCTTCCGTATCATTTGGACGAATGGGATTTTCGTACGAGCATTCCCGCGGGCGATTCCGCGGCTGTCTCGTTCTTTCTTTCCTTTTTCCTCTTTTTTTCTCCTTTTCCCCACGTCGCCCGGAAGACTCGTCTGGACGCCGGGCGAGCGTCGATATATCGACGATTGTACATACGTGCACTCGATGACGAAAGCGAGAAATCCAACGTCGTTCCCTTCGATGGGAAAGGCGGGACTCGATATTACGTACTTCGCGATACGAGCTGAACGAGCCACGAAAAACGCCCCCGGCCACCGTCGCTGCATGGCAGCAGGTTGAGATTATAATAATTCGCGTCGCTGCGTCCAATTTCAATCTGCGTGTCCGGGCGAGCAAGGTGCATCGGTAGGAAGCAGGACTCGCTGCTTCGTTAAACGAGCCCGTTGCCGCGCGAGTTTTTGTCGCGTACTTTGTAGTTTCTCCCGTTCTCTATCTCTCTCCTTCGTTTTTTTCCAGGTGATAACTTGGAATATTGTGCAATATCGAGCGTCGACTCGAGCTCAGTTAAAACGGGAATCGTCGGCGCTCGAATATGTGCCCTCGATTGTTTCTTCTCTATTTTTAACAATCGATGTGTCTATAAAATTCTTGAATAAGTGTGCATCGTCCGACAAGTATGTAAGATTCTCCTTATGATACAATAAATTATGACAAACTGATAGAGTTGCCGAATTGATTGGCTTATTGTCTCACTTCATTCATCCGCAGTTATTTTATTACCTCTTCCTCCTGCTGAAAGGGCTACTCCTTTGCATCTGTTATGTTTTCATTGATAATTGGCAATTATTCCATGTTGACTTGTCAAACATACATGGGAAATGATATTTAATTTAATACCACGATCGCATTATACTAATGGCGTGGGGCAATATTGATTTTCGAAGGAGCTTTATTTGTTGTCCTAACGACGCCGAGAGCGGTATGGATTTAGCGAGTTACATGTACGCATTATGTATGTAGATTCCTCGATGAAAGCGGAAAGCGGAAATCTCGTAACGATAAATCGACTTTAAGATAATCCGTCGGGGAATAGAGGATAAATCGCGTTAAATAATCACCTCGTAGCTCCCTAGATCTAATTTACTCTTGACAAAAGAGAGAAGGAAAAAGGGAAAAAAAGGAAAAAAAAGAAAAGAGAAGAGAAAAAAGGGAAAGCACGCTCGAATCGAATTTTTAATCGTTACTTCCCTTTTCTGAGGGTGAATCTGGCAGAATCGGTCACTGAAAGCGGAAATAATGAGAAGATCCTGTCGCGTTCTCTCGCATCGTCTTACTTCCTGTCACGCGGAAGGTAATCTCCGCTCCGTTCACATTTCACATCAGCATTCTTCTACTCGAAAATCGAACAATGATCAACGTACCTAGTCGGCATCGAAACTGGAATTGGCAATGGAAAGGAAAATGTTCAATGATGAAGTGGAAATGTTTATTAAGCATCATGCGCGATGTACTTATGTACTTATGTAACTTATGTAAGTGTTGGAGCCTCTTCATCATATACTCTGAGTTCTTTCGTACAATCACGTGCATGTCATACATATTTCCTTGGCATGGAGTGTCCATGGCATATAACGGAGAGCGGTCCACGGAATAAAGCCCGTCGCTGATATCCTGTAGCCTAGAAATCTTCAATGTTACTCTCTTCCTCTCTTCTTTCCTCTCCTCATCTCTCTTTCTGTCCTTATTGTCGGTCATTCCGCATTTCCTCTTCTATTCTTGGAAGCTCATGATCCTCCCGGCATCGTGATTCTATTTCTAAACGCGCTGACTATATCGCATCGAATATATATGGATATAAATATTTATTAATTTATTAACGGCACTGACATTCGTTTAAACAGAAACATATAATCAAGATGCCCTTTCTCTTTTGAATCAAATTGTCGATAAGTGAAGGAGGAAATATTCTGTCGATGTACATAAATAAATGCAACATTGACGGAACTCTAATTGTAAATTATTTGTATTAGTTGAATTAGATGTTACCTTCTACTTCACAGTACTTCAAGAAAGTACTTTAATCATTAGTAAAATATAGAATGTTATTTCCTGAAGCATGATAGCGTATCCCAATAGCGATGGAAAGTGGAATATCAATTTTATTGTTACAATTTCGCACGTGCTACCGCATGTATTATCGAAACAAGAATTTTTTATTGTCGATCCATCTTCCGATGATTTTCCTGATTAATGATACTCATGACGCTTTTGCGTTATGAGCGTGAATTTAAAACGGATGAAATTGCGCTCACAACTGGCTTGAGCAGCGCGCTGGCTTCAGCCGCGACATAGAAATATCGCGTAATCCGAATGGACGCGCACTGCAACGCGCGTTACGGTACATCCGCGTGTACAGCGGTCCGGTAACGGTGTCCAGGACATGCTATGCAACAATGTGCATACCTATCGCCGCCTCCTTTCTGGCGGTTAAAAGAGCGTCATGATACCGTCGCCTGGATGAGGTTTCGCCCGAAAGGGCCGGCGATTTTCGGGCTCGCGGTTTAGCTTCAATCCCGATGTCGAATTTTAATGCGCTACGCGCGACAGAGAAGAGCGCAGAGCGTTTAGCCGCGCTCTTCTGAAATGCAAAACGGAAAGCGTGTAACAAAATGCACATTCACGCGTCACAAGGTGACGCGTTTATCTGTATCCTCGCGATGTCCATCTAGATTCGCGTTCCGCGATAATTATAACTTTCGGCCGGCGTCGGCCTCTGTCGGGCCTTTATCAGCGACAGCTGGATCCGTTAAATTACGTATGTGATTTAATTAAATTTTCACCGACCGCGCCGATCGATATTTCCGCGAGCGTGACGCTCGTTAACGTGCGCGGCGCATCTTCTCCGATTCGCCGATCGATTTTGCCGACCTGATATTTGTACGGCGATCCCGAAATCATCATCTCTTATTTTTTTTCGGGAACGACGAAGCTGCACGAGCCTGATCGACTTTAATCGATGCATTCTTTGTTGCAATCGCATTCGGCGTTCGCGATCGCGTTTATCCTCGATCGTTTGAAATTTTAAAGAATGTCGCAAACACGATGAGAGTATCATATTTTAATATCATCGACGATGGTGCTGCGATGGTGACGATTATAGATATACGCGCGAGTAATCTGTCTCGATGATAAAATCAAGTTCTGATAATTCGTAAACTTTCCCTTCGCGCATGACGACGCAAACATTTTCAGCGTGACAAATATTTAATTATCTTTATTCCACGAAGTAAGCATCAAAGCGCAACGATCGATCGGCTAAAAGGTCATTAAGTCGTTATCTCTCTCTCTCTTCTTCTTTCTTTCTTATATATATGAGACGATCGATAAAGTCATCGTTTTCTCGATGATTGGCGATGATCGACGATGATGCCGACTTGCGCATAGGAATTTGCGAATTACCAAGAACTGCGTCAACCAAGGTTCCAACTTGCATTTTTATTTGTTAAAATAGAATCTTTAATTATGAGAACGTATCGAAATTGCAAATAACGAATGTAAAGTGCAAAAGAAGATGCCGGGAAGATTTTCCAGTCGCTCGTGCTTCTGACATTCAGAGAAGCTCAATGTTGCGTGAAACCAGCGCATTTTCACATATTATTTAATTACATAATTTAAATTAATCTAATTACCCACATAAAACATTTTTACATATATTTCATCGTCACGGTTAATCACGGTTAATTCGTGGCGTGTGTTTTCCAAGAGCATCTCCCTCCTCTCCGAATTTATCCAACGCGACATGTACCAACCTGACATTTTATGTTGCGAGCGACTTAATTTCCGTTGTCAGGCGATTATATGGGCTGATGCATCGTTTGTAAGACGCTATCTTACTTCGCATCGTACCGTTATACCCCATTTATTACACCCGCATTTATCATACGGTATATCATGCGGCATGAATCGGTTTCGGGTGTATCGATGACAAAGTGCCTCATGGTTCGCTTGTTTGTTGGCCTAATGATATCAGTCGCTTATTTGTTGACCCTTTCGTTCCGAAGAATGTGCGTACACTATAATTGTGTATAATTGTGTGTATACTGAGTATACAAATTAATTTCTTGCCCTTCTTGGCCAATCTTGCAAACCGTTTTCTTATTTATGCATAAATCAGAATCGAAATAAGTCTATCGATTCTTTTGTGATTTTTCAAGTGTTGACATCTTTCTTTTGAAAACACTGTAGGAGCCAGTTCAGAAAACAGATGTACACGCGATGGCCTCTGATAAGGAGCATATTCGACATTCTTTCCGCGCTCCAGCTAAAAAAGAACGCCGCTGGAGCAGTTGAAATGATTTATTGTTCTCCTGGCGAAGGTGCAGTGATTCATACGACTTGCAAAAATTGGTATAAAAGATCTCGCGAGGGAGACTTTAAACAGAGAATACTTTGCTGAGAAATTTGAAGACGACGAACCACAGGCAGCATCCACTGGATCAAAAGTCGGGAAAGCGACTCGCTGTACAGCTCTTGCATTTTTATAAACAAATTTTGAGTATTACGGAAAGAGCAAGAAATTAATTCGTACACCAAACATAAGCTACAATCTTCAAATATTTTATTGCGTAAAAGTCATCGCGTCCTATGGCACAGGGGTCAAAGTATGCTCACCGGGACATTAACGCGTCACTTTCAACGAGATGAGATACCATCTCGATTCGGTTCAATTCGGCCGTTTGTTCCCGATCCAGCACCATTTATTCGACTGTCCCGGAGGCTGTTTAAGGTACTCGACGAGGACGTTTCGCACGCACTAAAGCGTAAGTGCTCGCAACAGCCATTATATCCGCTATATTCGCCGCGATATCGCCCACCCCTCGGGCTGCACGGCTGCACATACATTCGGGCAATACTGTTACGCGGCTCGCTAAAGTTAAACACGTTCCTTGCATAACAACGTGCCGCGCACACACGCGAGTAATACGCGATAGCAACAAACACCGATAGCACCGAACGCCGCACCCGTGTCCGGGTTCCTCTCACAGACGCATAACGGGAAGGAGAGGACGCGCTAACGTCGGCATGATGCACCGGCAGGAGCACGGAAAGTGCTGCAGCAAGCCACCATCCGCTTGTCAAGTAATTGCGTTACGTATTGACTTAGTTCGTACAGGAGGCGCTCCCCGGGTTCGGCGACGACGACGACGACGACGATGGCGACAGACCGCACGAGGCCAGCTTGAATATTAATTACCTGGTAATTTCAAATTTAATGGCCCCCCGCTACTGCGGGACTTTCGGCCAAGTTTTCAGCGACAACCTCCCCTCGATCACCGTGCACTGATCGACGATCGGCGACGCCTCGAGAGAGATCGAATCGTTCGATTGTTGAACCCTCCGAACTGGCGAGTTCGGTAAATTCTCGGCAAATTATATCTAAACGTAGGTCGGCCGCAATCTGTCCGCACTTTTTTTTGAATTTGTTTTGGTATTTGTTTGGTATTACGTGGTTGCGCGAAGAATATGTATTTTCGAGCGCACATCCATGAGTTAAAAAATACGATTTCATAAATATTAATTCTGTTATTTAACGAAAAAGGGGAAACTATGCAAATCGTGTGGAATGGAATCGTAGGAATAATGAAACAAGATAGAATAATATAATAATGCAGATCATCTTGCATTTAGATATCATATTTTTCCAAAGCTGGAACAGCGGCATAAAAAGTTTGGTGACTTTTAATACTTTCCGACGTCGGCTGAATAAAAGCAATGCTAAGGCGATGAAATCGACTAAAAACGCATTTTTGAAATTAAACGAGCAATTTCGTCATCGGAGATGATGTATCGCGACATTAAAGCTTAACGGATTGTTATTTAAGCGTAGCACGCGCGAACAGTAATCGTTTCATCTTACCGTGAGCTCACGAACTCGCGACAATCGTCGATAGAAAAACTCGATTTTCACGAATAAACGGGCTTCGTTGTCATCGATGTGTCACGTAGGACGCGTTACTTTCGATTATAATCCAACGCGCCGCATTATATCGCGTTGATCGGCGAGAAGGAAACTCGATGACGATATACGTCGATTTCGCGCATGCTGAACGGCGCTTTTAACGCACGGCCACGATAAAAGTTTAATGCAACACAATTCGCAGCCATGAAATTTTCAATCAACAGACTTTCGTTTTAGCCAGAGACAGATTGTTATCCCGCTGCAGGAAACGGAACATGTCCGCCCCGTCCGTTCAGTAAATCTCAATCAACACGCATTCAACGTATACAACCATGTCCAATCTCTCGATCTAATACCGGGTAAGTGCTGCAATTTACCACGACATGCTACTTTATTAGAAACTCCCGAAAGTTTAACGGGAAACGGGGTTCGATTTCGATTGCGTTACATCTTCAGCTGTATGTAAGGGATGAACGATATAAAATAGCCCGATGAGACATATAAATACACATCGCGTTTGCGTTGCGGATGAACTGATCTGTGAATTAGAATCCAGAAGTAAACGTACGAGTAAACGTACTCGAACGGTTTTGCGCGAGAGATCTCGAGGAGATCCTGAAGAGCGTTCAAAGAGTTATACGCAAAGTCGGATATCAGTAAAAGTGTCATTTTGCGATTCGGATGGTTCATCGCTGAAGCGTTGGATTTAATCCGAGAACGGAACGCGTAACTCGCGTGTCAAATAAAGGAATTTGCGATTACGTCATAGGCTTGTTTCATTTTTGCGCTTTATCATGGTATTATTGCGCGCGGTGCCGAGCGGCGCAGCGATATTTTTACTTTTATCGCTTAAAATGCGAGCGGAGAGCAGCGATCGATTATCTGTTAATCCCTTGGGCCAGAATAACCAGGCGTGATATTGGTCATATTTATGATGTTATGTGTAATTGCATAGCATACTCTCCCCGTTGAAGAGAAAATATTAAATTATCGGGAGCATTTTCTGGAAATAATACGCGGAAAATATTTGTCATTTCTATTGGATACTGCCTTTGGATAAAATAAAAATATTACGTGGAGATGAGGAGACATTCGGATAATCGGTCATACATTTCGATTGAGCATCTTGAGCCTGCAGAAATCAGCACTTGAGAAAGAAAGAGAGAGAGAGAGAGAGAGAGAGAGAGAGAGAGAGAGAGAGAGAGAGAGAGAGAGARAGAGAGAGAGACTCAATTTATACCTATACTATTTTGTGCAGATGATAAGCGCAAGTAATGCGCTAAGTCGGCGAAAGTATATTTCAGCAGCATTCCGGGCATTGCTATTACCACATTTCATTAATTTTCTTTTCACTTTTCCGCGACACTCGTCGCGATATCGTTTGCTTCCCCCTTTTTTTTCCTTTTCTTTTTTTAACACGATACACGCCGCGTACTTTTCTCTGCGGATAACGAATAACCCGCGGAGCTCAATTACTTTGCCGCTCGCATTATAAAATATTTTATGAAATGACGTAATTTCATGATTAATGGGGATAATGAGGGTTGTGCGCGTACAGATGGAACAAACTTCTTTTGTTTACGTATATCGTGTATTCTGAGGCAGAAGGCGATGAGGCAGTTGGACAATTAGACGACCGTGCAAATTTGTTAATTGAAAACAAGGATCTTTGACAGTTTGCTATATAAGAAAAAGAAGAAAAGAATAATCAGGATTTAAAGAGCAGATCAGAATTGTAACGTCGGAAGCGCGGCCTTTTGACGATTGTGACGAACGCAATCTCTGACGAGCATATCTGCGATGAGCGAACAACAACGAACTCTAATTAACTTTACGATTCTTACTGTGCTAGAGCATTTCAGAATTCTACATATATTATACATATATATATATATATATTAATTATACATATATATGTGTGTATTTATTTCTATGCCCGGAAAATTTTCGTGCGTTTGGTAATCCTCCTGTTTTATATACGCGGAAGAGAGAGATATAACTTGAGCGCATTCATAAATAAAGCACGCAAGAAGGCTTTCATAAAATGATCGTTTTTTTTCTTCCTAAATTTGCAGCTCGTTCGCTTATTGAGAGCATCTGCTTGCGCAGCTTCGACCATCAGACGAAGCCGCTCAGTGATCCACGCAAGGAGTATCCTTTCTCTGAAGAGGCGGAAGACACGGAGCCACGGAATAAAGCAGACGTTGGATGGCGGTCGTTGAATTTTGAGCTTCTCGTTCTTTCTCTCCCGTTCCTTCTCCTTGGAGAACCAGCAGCCGACCGTACACGCAGGTGAATAAGCATCATGTATAAGATATAGCGCCACGTTTTCGCGGTGCATCGCGACGAAAGGATGCCGCGAAGTTATGCAAATAGAGCGCTTCTCCTTTGTACATTCTGGTGCACGATGGAATGCACATCTAATCGAGTCGTGTAAATATTGCCAGGTAATATAGTGCAGTTGTACAATAATATTATTAAAAACGCTACTAATTCCGTCTTGTTTACCGCGAAGAGAGAACTTAAAACGCGTGCGTCGCGTTTTAAAAATTTACTCGCAGCATCGAAAGCGGAAACATCGGATCAAGGGAAGATCGTTCGATGAGATGGTTCTGATGAGTTCCTTTCTGATTCACGCTCTAAACTGGCGATCGCGCACACGTCTTCGTTAATTTTGTAGGTATATATTTTTAAGAGTAGGTAATCTTTCCTCATTAAATTTGCTCATCATCTTTGCAAATGTTTAATTAAAGTAACAGGCAAAATGATTACACATAAGAGAACATCATTATTTGCGTTTGCCGGTTTTGTGGAGGGGAAATTGTTTCGAACTTGCATAAAAATATTAACGTTTATTGTGGACAATAATTTATGGCGAATCGCTTTCAGTAGACGAAAAGTTTTGGCCGTTTGTTTATCGGATATTTATTGACCGTTTAACGAGATTGTTCCTTACGCGAACAAGATAAAACGGCGACGTGACATTGTCCGCTTTTTGATAATCAGGTAAAATTAACACGCGGACATTCTAATACGTTCTCCCGCGAGCGTTTCGAGAACAGCATCTCGTGCGAGACATAATTCGCGCGATCGACGGTTCATTGAATAAACGCGAGATGCGTTTCCCGATATTCAGAATTCTACCCGATTTTATTCATTAAGCAACGATCGAACGTAAACGCGCGGCGCGAGAGAGCTAGTTTCGCGTTTCCGCCGGTTTCATTTTGCAGCTAATATATTTATAGCGCGCGAACGCGCGAAACGTATACGCGCGCGAGCTCTGTCTCGCATGACCACGCGAGATATTCGGTTTATTCGGCGGACGAGCTACGTGGTACCTTCGCGCGCGGAAGCACCGATAGCTGCACAATGCAACAGAGCAGGCGAGAGTCCTGGACCGCGGCGCGAAACCGTGAAGCGAGACCGGCATCGTAATTTACTCTTTACGGTCGGACTTTCGCAAATCCCTTCCAGTGCACTCTGACACGCGCGCCGGCTGCGCGAGCGCGACGCTGCTTCCGCGCGTGTGTTGCTACTACCGAGCCGACGGTGCTTCCTGATCCTTTGCCTGGCGTTGTTGAAAATTTTCTAGCGGCTATTTATCGTGTTTACCTGTCCCGGCCCAAGTTTGCCCGCGTGTAATTTGCGATCCGGCGTCCATCGGATGGCTCGGTTGTTTGCGCGAGTGCGCCGAGAAACGTTGCTCAGTATCTCGATCGATATCGTCATGCCTGATGGATAATATTCTGAGAGATATTAAAGAGATATTACGGAATACTTTCAGGGTTGATTAATTTTTTGCCATGATATTTAAACGAGATGTAGTCGCCGCCAATTAGAATTCGTCAGATTTGATTAATGATCGTGGTTTAAGAAGGTCGCGCAAATTACGTAATATAAATGTGACTTTACTCCTATTTTGCCTTGCGCAATCTGCTTTCTGTTGTCAATAAAATGTTATTGTGTTTCTAAAATGCTTCGGACTCATTAAGACACGTTTCAACGTGGAACATGAATAAATACTCCTGAATGGGTATCCAAAGGCGTCTCGTACCTAATTAGGATATCCTTAATGCAAGTCATTTTATATAGATGAAGAGGAATTTTGTTTGAAATAAATTGCAAGCTCATGATATATATCCAATATTGTTGGAGCAACTCAAGCGGCTTTGTAGGGCTTCCAGACACAAGAATGCCCGAAGAAGGTAAAGGGCTTCCAGTACCGATTTCACGAATCATTGAAAGCTTCTATTATTATTATTTATATATCTTGAAGATGGAGTCTAATAATTCTCTTCCTCTATGGAAATCTGTCATTTTAATTTATTCGCAGGTTTTTGATATATTTATAATAATATATTTTATATTTATACGACGTGCTTTCTCTCGGTATCATAGCGATAGTTTGCTCTTTCTGTATTTTAGCGACAGATGCATAACGAATGGACACGGCTCTGTTAGACCAATCAAAACTTGAATTGTACTTATAAATATTTTGTTATTTTTTATAGGTTAGTTAGTAATAACATGCCACATAGTTAAAAATTTAGATTTTTAGCACAATTTTTTCGAGAGCGCTGTACCATAAAACTTTAAAGTAAGTTGTAAAAGACATGAAAAAGGACGTAACGAAACGGATATTTTTGTCAATTTTCGGTCTAATGGAGCAAGACATGATGTTTCAAAGTCTTCCAAATCTTCCGGGTTACTATTAAAATAATACGAGACACGTTAAATGCGTCACTCGCATCCCAATGTTTGCTAACGCGGCAGGTTTTAATAGTGACATCCTTCTGCCGTACTTCATGTATTTGCTTTTATTATTTGAATACCGCGAATTCTCGCGGACGAGCGAAATAAATTTTCAAAAGAACATAGAGGCGACTATAAAAATATTTTCCCACGCGCAGCGTATGCAGCTGTTATATATTCGCGTCTATGCAAAAATGCTTCGTTATTCACGAAGTGACACATAAATCCGTCGTTGTCCCTTGACAAAGTTGTCAAGTTATCGCGCGATAGTCGATATCGGTGCGCACGGGTATATGATATTTTCTATTTTCTCTCGAGATAACTTTCGGAGCCTGTACGATTGTTGTGCGACCTATAAGCATCGTCTATTTTCTCTTCAAAGCGGAATCCCGATCGACACTTTTGTAAAGTTATCCGAACGCAGGTCGGGCCGGGATGAAAGTTCGAATTGAGCTGAAAATGCTTGTTCGGGATTGGTTGGAATCGGGGTTAATTAAGAATTACGAGCACGGGAAGCATTCGTGGAGTATAAGCAAAGGGAACACGACTTAAAGTATCGATGGATAAGAGCAAGTGCAATTCAATGCATTAGACGCATTGCCCTGAAGTTTACTGTCTTCGATTCGCGATGGCGAATATTGCCGTCGTATTCGAATATTGCCGGGAATCGTTAAAAACTTCATGGCTTGTTAGCTTGCGCGAGTCGCGTCATTGTTAAAGGGAAAGAGCGAACCTCTTTTTGCATTTCGCGAATAAGTAGTATAACGGAGTATCGCAGGGGCGGAGGGGAGGGGAGGGAAGTACGCGAAGAAACTGGAGAGGGATGTTTTAAAAAGGTGATTTATCGCGAAAATTTCGTTTCCTTATTCTCGACGATCTCGGGGCGAGATGTTAAGTTGTACACGCGTCTCGCGATGTGGATGTAATAAATCTGTTAACAATAAATAAACGTGATAAATGATCTAATTAAAGCATGTAACGCATATAAAACTATCACGCAACGAAACATACACACATTCTCTCTTTCTCTCTCTCTCCCTCTCTCCCTCTCTCTCTCTCTTTCTCTCCCTCTCTCTCTTTCTGATTTAAAACCGAAGAATGCACTTTGTACATTCTAATTTCTTTTGGCCTTTAATTCTAAAAGCTCGTAACGTTCTTTTTGTGAAATATAAGAGCGATAAGCACTCGCGATAAGTTCTCTCTCACACACACACACACACACACACACACACACACACACACACACACACACATAATATTATATGTAATTAATATATACATATATATATATATATCGTCACGTCGTTATCAATCGTTCCATTTATTTCTCACTCGCGCTGGAAATCGCACAGAAATGCGGACGTGCTCGGGCCAATTTCAGAATCGATCACAGTTGCGATCAAACGTATTGCGTCGTCCCAGTCTAAACAGAGGAAGAGGATATGAATTGATTGATCTCTCGACTTTGAGCATGGGACACTGTTTGCTTGTCAATGGTGTTCACAGTTAGTCGGGACTTCATCGGGTCAATGCATCGAATTGCAGTATCGAATTTCGGCCACGCAACCAGTCACCGCGGCGACCATTAACCTACCATGCGAATATTATCAAGTTTACGGAATATTGTGTCGTAAACGATACATCTGGACGTAATCCCGCATTTTATTTGCGTTTCATACGGGACATGCGAATCGGACAGGACAATAAAAATGATGACGCTTTAATAAAGAAATTATCCGTTATTTCTCCCTCCTGTAATAATCCTGACTGTAATAATGTTCCCCCCCCCTCCCAAAAAAAAGGAAAGGGAAAGAGGAGAGAAAAAGAAAAAGAAAGCCGTATTAATCCTTTGGAATTATCATGCGGGTCAAACTTTGTACTTTGAAATCCCCGCGCTGGCGGTGGATTTTGAATTTAGCTGAATTCTGTTTTCGTTGGCCGCTCGCGTTGCCAAAAAGATATTGTTTCCCCTATCCGGCTCGCGATCATTAATCACATTCGCAATGCGAAAAATACAGCGCGCATAGATAAATGTCGAATGGTCGCAAGATGGAAAAAAATAGGCGAGAACTAGCGCATCGATCTCTCTTCATTAATCTTTCGTTCACCATAAAACGGTGAAACGAGGCGAGAGGCTTCGAAACGCAGGAACGCGCCTCATTCGATAATCGATAAAGTAGTAAGCAACATTCGAGATAACTGTTTTCGATTCGACGAGGCGACCACGCTTTGTCGCGGCCGAGTGATCGTCGATGATGAGCCACTTCGTCCGGCGTGTTTCAGGATCGAGCACCATTATATTAAGCGCCGCGGCATAGATAATACACGCCGCTAAATCCGCGGCGCGACGACTACGCACGAGTACGCGCGGATTCGCGGATAAAAACGCGGATTGGTGCGTCGCGCGCGCTTTATTTGGTCCGCTTGAAACGGCGAACAGAACAGAGAGAACGTCGCTCTATTATCTATAATGGTTTTTACAGCTTATCGCGTTTTTCATTTGTGTCTCCTTTCGTTCGGCAGGCTCGCCGGAAGAGCGCACTGCGACGCGTTATCGTCTTTAAATCGGCCGCGCGGATGCAAGGGATTATTTTATCTCACCAATATTGCGCAGTCCCCCCCCTCTCTTTCTCTTTCTCCGCATGCAATAATGCATCTAGCAGGACGGTCCGCGACTATTCCGCGCTCCTCTCCCGCGCTTCGCGATGCGCCCTCAGCCGGGGATGAACGCGGCATAATACGTAACATCGCAAGAATGAATTCACTAGGCGGGGATCTTCTTCGCGCCTCTCGTTCGAATTAAATCCGATACGATTCCGTTCCTTTCGCGATATGGGGCGAATATGAGGAAAATTTCAGCGCGACATTCGACCGAGTCGCGTGATGGGGACTTCCCATTGATACCGTCGACGAGGAATTGGACGTGGAATTGGAAACACACACTTTGAGGACTGCGCTTGTTGCGCTAAGCGCGCCAAATACGCCGGACACATCGCGCATCGCGCGCGATCATCTAATAACATAAAACGCGAACGAGAAACGCCGATTAATTTCCTGATACCCCGTCTCTCGCCGGTCGACAACCGACGGGCGGCGGGGAGGGGGGAGGGGCAGCGGGGGGGGGGRGGGAGAATGCTTTTGTGTCGAACTAGTGTCGATACTTGAAACCCGCCGGCTCGACGCATCGGTTTCATCGCACATACGCACCGCACGTACGCGCCGGTGGCTGGCAGGAGGGCGGGGCAGGGGGAGGGGGGAGAGGGAGGAGGGAGGGAGAGAGGGAGGGGAGAATGGGCAGGATGACAGGGAGAGAAGAGAAACATATATGTACGGCACATATCGGCTATGGGCAGAGCCGCGATGTGACGGACCATTGTGTGGTTTCCTACGGCAAATATCGCGCTCATACAAGGACACGGGTAAACAGGAAGCCGCGAGCTACCGCGCGAGTGCGGAGACACGCGTGCGTGAGTGCGCGAGTGCGCGAGCGCGGCCGTTAAACCGCCGTTAACAAGCTGGCGCTAGATCGCGCGCGCGCTTTGTACGATCGACCGATCGATCGATAGATCGATCATCGAGTACCACTTGTCTGGGTCTATCCAGCGCGCGTGCCACGCGACTATGCCGCAGTGCATTCTATTTTCTCTCCTTTCGTTTTCTTTCGTTTCTTCTTCTTCTTCTTTCGCTTTCTCTTTTTAAACTGTCGCGCGCGGCTTGTCAACGGCCTATCAATGGCGTTACATGACTGAGATCGTGCGGGCCGGGAGTAAGCCCAATCTTCGAAGAGGGGGCGTCGATTTAAACCAAGTTTTTCCGAGTGTGCTTGAAAAATGACGCGGAACGCGCTTTCGAAAGTTAAATACGTGTACGTATTTCGTTCGAGGTGGAGCGATTGCTCTCTGAAAATCAGAACGAATGAAATCCGTTGTGGATTGAGAGAGCGCGCGATAGATCGGCAGATAAATTAAAAACTGATCATTATAGAACAGAATTGTTAAAGGGATTTAGTAAGAAGAAAAAAAAAAAAAAAGAAAAACATAGCATTCATCCCAGTTTTGCGTAAAACATCATTCCTCATTTTTGCGCGAGCGCGAGCCCGCGCTGAGCTCCTACTTCTATAGATATCATGAACCTACGAAAGGAAATTGAAACGAGGAAGCGATAGCTCGATACACCATAAAAAAGAAAGGGAGGAGAAGAAAACAGAAAAGGAGAGAAAGAGAGAGGAAAACGAAGAGCGAGCTTATTTTCGGCGGGAGATTGTAGTCATGGGGAGTTTCTGTTGGGATCGGTATACCCGGGATCGAACGGCATGCCGCGAACTATACTATGCGATATTTCGTATCGGCACGTGACATACGCTCAAAGGCCATCAAGAAAACTTTCGAAGTAACTAGCGCGCGCCAGTAACGAAACAGAAACTAATTTCGGCGCACCGAGATCTCCGATTCTGGCTCCGTTTCCGCGAAAACGTCCCGCACCGCGCTTACAAATTCCCGCTTATATCAGTGCAACCCTCGGAGCGTATTCGCTCGGGTAACTTCCGGACGTCTACGAGTGTTCGCGCTGCCTTCATCGAGCAGGAAATGGTCAATGGCGAAACCGTTTTGCCATGGTCCCCCGAGTGGCCAAAACCGATTTTCACGCTCGGCGGAGCAATCGGCCGGCGATTCGCGACCAACGTAAGCACGTAATTTGACCGGACACCGGCCTGGTTCAACGTTATTTATGCATGCATATGCATACGTTGTAACGTAGCGCCGCCGGCACTTGTCGCACTTGCGCGGGGTTCCTCATTGATAACTCTGCGCTTGTTTCATAACATCGTGCCGGGAAACTGCAGCAACGTCCACAGCTCGGCTTTGTATTATCTTTCACATGCGCGGTTGAATTTTGTTGTACATCGGATCTCCGTAAAATGACAGTCAAGGTGCTCGATTGGCGAGATCTCCGTTTTCGTTCGAGGCACGAGGCTTTTCGTGCAACGCGCGAATGGTAAATTGCTTGGGATTCTAATTGAGATTACGCGAAAGTGTTAAAAACGTTGTTCCCCCGTTTATCCTGTTCGCTGTGTCTCCTATATAGCTCTAGCTTTTTCGAATCGGGCGAATCTTAGCCCGAGTTTTACCCCCGACGAGGAAGAAACCCAAGTCGGCCCCGTGGAATTTTCCTCATTCTTTTTCTTTCTTGATCTAAATAATGCGTAACTAGCGAGCTCTTTGGCGAAACAACGTGGAGCAGCATTGAAGAATGGTGCGAGAGATTATTGAACTTTACGGCGGAGACGAGGCAGCAAAGTCAAACAAAACGAAGGGAAAAGAAGTCTAAACGGCAATAAAGTAGCAGCAGCAGCAGCAGCAGCAGCAGTCGCGAAAACTCGATACTCATGATCTTGACTCTCTTTTTGCCGCGAAGATGCTTTCTCACGAGAAAAGTTTCTCTCGCAGGGAAGCTTGATCTCTCTCTCTCTCCCTCTCTCTCTCCCCCTCTCTCTCTCTCTTTCTCTTTCTTTTTTTATCTCTGCACGGACATTATTCAGAATCGTTCTGGTTATATAGGGGTGTCGAGGCAAACGTTCAATCAGACTTGGACGCATTAGGAAGAGAATTTCCGCGATATATCAAGATCAGCCGGGAATTATCGTTATCTCGTCCCCACCGATCGGAATGGAATCTAATTTCGCGGAAGGGAAGTAACCTGAATCGAATAAAATAGATAACAGTTAATTAATTACACCCGTCCCGAGATAATAGAAAAACCTCCATGTTAAGGCACGATTGTCCCTGTGTCCTTGAATAAAACATATCCTCTTTCTCCTCCCGTAAGGAGTCTCATCGTCGGCATTCACGTGCTCCTGCAACCCCTTTGATGTTCGAATCCCCATTATCCGAGAGGAAAACAGAGACCCCGTCGTGTCAGGAGCAGTCAATATCGCGGTAGAGTTCTATCGCCGGACGAGGGGCGAATACCATACCCTGTTCCGCGCTGGGTGTATCGCGGTGTCTCGTACCCCCGGGGACGCATAGAGGGTGCAAGTGCAAGGGGCGGGAAGGGTTCGGCCGTCTCCTCCTATTACGCGGAGTGACATCCAGGCTAATATCCTTCCACTTCCTGTCATTCCATCCTCGCGCGTCTATTTCGCCCGAAGCGCGCGTCTGCTGCAAGCGCAAAGTGCATGTGCACGTGCATGTGAACTGTGCCTATAGCATTGCGCAGTCTTCGTCCCGGGGGACGTCAGGAAATGTGCGGAAAAACGGTGCCGTCATGCTTACGTACATTGTGACCTTCTTTTTCGTCCGTTTCCCAACACAGATTTATATTCTCGCTGTATAGGGATTTTGAGAATGCAACGACGAGAAAGATCATCGAGGACGTTTCGATTGATGCCACCACGGTCGGATGCTGGATAGCGGATGATCTCGCATATTACACGATGAAGGGATTCTAGGCTACGTGCACGCGTGCTCGTCGCAATTAATTATTAATAAAGATATGTAACGAATAATGGTGAAAGAACGGGAAACTCGTTTCCTCGAAACTTTCCCCTCGCCAAAGTTTGCATTCATCGGAGTTCATGTGATTTCTAGTCTCGAATTTTGTTCGTGAATCCGTGAGAGGAATGTATCTTTTTTGATGAAAATGGATAATTGATTCTCGACTAAAATACTTTAGCTTTATTTAAAAAGAGATACAATAGCGCTTAACAAACCGCCGAGTGTAAGCTTTATCTACTTTATTGCGTTACTTTGACTATTTCACGAGAACGAAATCTAAAATCTTCTCCACTTACTGCAAACATGATTAGATTTTAGATCTATATTTATCCATAATGATGATTCGTAATGTTACAACGTCATGATGCTCGATCTGTAAGGCGAATATGAAATATCCGAATCAAATGCCGCTTCTCACATTCGATTTCGGATCACGTGCAATATTTTAGTTAATTTCAGGCAGCTTGTCTGATCTAATTCTTTGATCCGTGCTTTGCATTTTAATGATTCATCGTTCAAGCGATTTTAATTCAGCAGCCGACGATTGATGCAAAAATCCATGCAAGGGATAATAATGCATCGGACAATGAATTGTTATAAATAACGTTTAAACAATTCGATATTCTCTCCATTTAATTCAATGATGCCGATAATTTTTGCAATTTGTTTGAGCTGCGACTCCTCAATTTCGTTATTTATATTTAAACACGCGTGTGCGGCATTTAAATAAACACGATACGCGGTAAATACGATCTCCATACTGTTGCATTAAATAAAAATATTATTGTTATTCTAACACAAAATTATTCTTTCGTTTTAGCATGCACTTTGATATTTCAAAGCAGCAAGAGCCAATTCGCCCGTCGTGAATTTTTAAAAGCAATTGCAAGCATGCACTTTTTAGCCGATCAATATTATCGACTTTTTTGAAAACTTTTAATGAACGTCATGCACGGCGCCCTCATACATCGACGATGTTTATATTACACGTAAAATTGCACAATTATCGCGCATCCGGATGCTTGATGAGGCTAATTAACGTTGTTGGATGCTCCGTCGTTCGTTTTCACACAATTATCTCGACCACGTGCTTAAATTTTTCAGTTGCTGTTTGGCGAACACTCGCAAATGCCGATACAAGGCCTTTTGCCAACGTTCGATTCATTGAGAAAATTGCACTTTATCGTATCACTTAATAGCCTCAGGTGGATAGCTTGCAACGACTCGAGAAAACATGAAAGAAGAAAAGTTTCTTCTTTCTCTTTCTCTCTCTCTCTCTCTCTCTCTCTCTCTCTCTCTCTCTCTCTCTCTTTCTCTCTAAGATATATCTTTTAATAATTATTTCAAGGAGATTAAAAGGTCGCTTTTTATCTCAATTATTTTATAACAATTATCAGATAGCTCTCGATTATTTAATCTTTCATCACATGAAAACTATCAATTACATCATTAACGTTGTTATGACGATGTTGTCGCTACGGAAATATAATAATAACATATATCGAGCAACTACATGCGCTATTGTTACACCGAGAATTATTTGATATTGCGGACCGGCTATTAATAATATTCCGCGACATCTCCGTTTTTCGACCGATGAAAGTCACAGCCAATGTTAACGAGTCCGATATCGATCTGATTGAGAGTCTAATTGCAGATGAGTGACACTCATTTCATCGCAGTTGCTTTATTTTCGTAGCTACGAGTAAATCTCTCAACGCGATTAACTGTATAAAAGTTTCCAAGCGGATAGCATTTCCAGAGAAACCGCGCGATGGCAACTGTAATCGAATCAACTCGATTGGATATTTATTAAGAGTAAGATCGCATTTATCACGAACAAGACAGTTTTAATCAAGTATGCGCGTTACGATTAAACGGCGAAACGGTCAGATGATGGGCCAAGTTATAAGAATATTTATTTGATATCCATTCAATTCAGCCGATATCCGCCGAGAGTGCAACGCAGTTAATTAACATTACGAGCCGGCAACAAAACGATCGCGTTCTCATCTCGAATGCGACGCGCGTAATTACATAATGAGAAAATAAACGTGAATGCATGTGCATGCGATCAACATAAAATGTAATTACTTGTGAAGCATCAAATTACTTCGTGAAATCGGCATCGGCATTTTTTCGGTGTGTCGCATCGCAGCAACAACTGCTATGGGATGTCCTCTTATTTTTATAAATTTCTTTCTCCCAATAGAGCTCCTCTGCTTCCACGTGATTTAACGATGTTCCCCCTTTTTTCTCTCCCCCTTTTTCTTTTGCTCAGGCCAGAGCATAATGCAGATTGACGGGCAGCTGGGAAGCAACGGAGAAAGGTATCGCTAATAATGTAGGATTATTTATTACAATACAAATTGCGCATCAGACATGGACAAATTGCAAATTGTTCGACCGGTAAGTAAGGAAGAACCGCTAAAGGCGAAGGGCGCTAGGGAAATCGTCCGTTGCAATTACATTTGTCGGAACAGTGGCCAATCGCGCGCATGCATACGTAAGAAAAGGGATCGACCACCTTACGTTTCTTTTCATTCAATTCACCGCACGATCGTGGTACTGCTTTCCGCGATTTCCCTCGTGACGCCGACATTACTTTCTGACAATGAAGAGACACACCGCGCCTCTCCTTCCGATTTTTGTTTCTTTATCAAAACAAAGAAAGAGAGACAGTGAGAAAGAGAGTGGGAGGGGGGGGGGGGAGAAGAGAGAAATTCTGGATATTATTTTTGTATTTTCCTTTCTGCCGTTTCGAAATACTGCACTACGATGGGAACTATTTTATTCGTTTCACGGGAAGTTTCGAGGGACTTTACGCGGATACTGAATTTTAATCTTTATGCAGTAAAGCGGTAACATTACGTGCTGTATTTGTTATGTTATGTACATGTTAAATTGTCATCAGGCCTATCGGCACAAGAGACAAATGGTGTTTCATTTATGTATTTTATTATAGCGAAAGAGAGGATAGAGAGGAAGGCGAAAGAAAATTAGAACGTCTCTTTTATAATGTAGATTATAATCTTTTGCCTAAGATTCTTGTTCAAGTCGAACAAGTATTATAGTAAAAGAATGAGAGGAATCTTGTTTAAGAAACACCAAGTAAATCTTTCTCGATCGACAAATAACCGATTAATAAGTCATCAAATTGAACGATGCGTTTCTTTTCTTAAACGGATCTGATGCTATAACGATCAAAACAGTTATCGTATCAACAATTCAGCATGTTGCACGTTATCGTTTCGTTTCGTTTCTGCATCTGACATAACTGCGAGCACCAGAGGTACATGTGTGATGGACCTCGCAGGCTGATTCAATCAGACAAAGTATCTGTACGAAATAATAAAACACGTGTCAAATCGGAAACGAAATTTCGGCTTGGATCGCGATCCAAGTACATCACATCCAGTTCGAGCTGCCGCAGTTAAGTAATAACTGTGGATGTATGGGACCAATTCGAAGGGTTAGGGCGCAGAGGGAGAGCGCGAGAGACAATGCGGAATGTCTGTATGCAACGCGCCGCTCTGGCATCTGTCGTGAAGACGACGCGAAATCCCGTTAGAATCGAGCGGATGGCCATTTACAGAGGCAGACGCTCTGCCTTCGTATTAGACGAGACGTTTGACTGCAGACAATCCATTCACGGGATACAGGGAGGTGTTCGTCGCATTAGAATTCTCTTTGGCGACCTGTGGAGATTTTACGATACTCAAACGCCGCGTATTCCCAATCGCGATAACTTTGTTCTAAACTAAAATTCTCAGAACGTTCAACGTTGTTCTTAATTGAGCACAATCATCGGTCGCGCGCACGACTAGAAAAAAGACGCAAAAATGAATGTCCGCGCGCCACGTGCCCTTAAACGATTTAATCTAGAAATGCTAGATCCTACGTAGCTGCTTACGAAGTTGTTAATAAAGTCATATTAAACGTATAAATTTAATTACATTTTAACATTACGCAAATTAACTCGTCCTTGCGTAATGTTCAATTATTCCATGGCTGACTGCAATGCATGTTAATAATCTTCTCGTCATTGCTTTTATGCCACGTGGTCACACCAATGTTGAAAAGTTTGATAATAAACTATATAGTGTAATTCCGCAGCTGTTTGATTGATAAAGAAGAAATTAGGATAATGAAGGAAAGGGAAAAAGTGATACACAAAAAGCGTGTTTTCCCTGTGAGCCCCGCTTTTTATCCTTTATTTCTCCAGAGTGCATTAAACGTTAATTATTCATTGAATTATCCATCTCCGAGATTATACTGTTTGGTCCACCGTCAAGTTGTAATCCTCATAGAAGAAAATTGGAATTAGTTCGAGGGAGGATTCACCTTATTCCGGAAATGATACGGGAAAATGTCTTCTAAAATATTCTTACGTTGATGTTATTCTATTCTCTATCACGCATTCTCATATTATCTCATATATTCTCAGGTATTTGATTTTATCTCGATAATCCATTTTATACGGATTGCTTAGCAATAAAAATAGAAGAGAACACATTTCGTATCGAGTTGCTCATAAAATGAGATAAATCGATTGAAATAAGTAAATTGTAAAATTAGAAACGGCTATTCCGGCTTATTTTCTTACATCTTCGCAAAATCATACTGGAAGAGAAAATTCATTTACTTAATGACTTTCCTGTCCTTTCCTCATCTCGCTCGCACTTTATACTTGCCGTTAAGCTGTTAATTAATTTTTCTGTAAATATATTACCTCTGCGCAAGCATGTATTTAAAATAATGTGCAAGATTAGGAAAGAAATTAAAGTTTTCCTTTTCAACGAGAAACGTTGGATAAATGGATAACATATATTTACTCGTTTTAATTTCTTCAGTGTACATTCGATGTGCAAGAGACATCTTCAATGTATCTTCGAAATTTATTAGAGTGAAATGTAACGATTTACGACCGTGCTCAAATAGAGGGACCATCGAGTGCAGCAATGTAAAATATTTTGTCAGAGGTTAATTGCCCGATGCTGGGAGATTCTAAATATTTTTGTTTTTATCAAGACAAATTTATTTCTGAACGTATAATTAAAATACGGTGCGCGAGTTCCAATCAACGAGAAATATTCGCGGGAATCAATAAATTACAAAACGACATTTCAGAGAACATTTGATTTCTTCCCGCCGAGGGTGTGCTCTTTTACATAAAAATGGATAGATTTGGGTTGGAACAAATACATACCAAGCATGTAAATAAGTACATGCTGAGAGATTTAATTACCGAGTATTAAATTTAGATATTCGAAAGATGTTATTTTGGGATATCGTACGCAGGGAGATTCACCGACACGCACGTTTTTCGAGATGCCGCATTAATATGCCATAACGAGGATTCGAAGGATGTTGAAAGCGGCTTGCACATTCGAATTAAATCGCGAAATTTCGTCTGGCTGGTCGTTTCCAGATTTAACGGTTCAGTGACGAGACGTGTAGAATATCGAGAGCTAGCAAAACAAGCTGCTCGCAGCGGCTCTACGTCATATCGGCGTTCGTGTTTGCAAATTTAAAACCCATTACCGGATGTTCGCCAGTTATTAAGGCGTGTTGTGGTGGCGCGTGAATTCAAGTATGATACAATCCCCGGAAGCGCAGCGCGGAATCTTCTTAGCGGCAAGGGGTTAAACGACTGAACGTCGAAGGATAAAGTAGAAAAGTGGATCGTGCCTTGCTCGCATTCCGTAGAAATTGAGCTTGCGGAGAACGCCGACGTTTTTATTAGCTCATTCTCGTTTTTCTTTCCTCCACTTTTTACCGTCCCCTTCCCTCCTCCCGTACGTTTCGGACCTGCTGTGAATAACTTGTCGGCTACCAATAATAAGACGTCCTTGAATTAATGCGAAGAGTGAAAATCTATATTTTAGAAAACGGTCAAGCATTATTTGCAGTATTTGCGATAGAGAGAAGAAAGAGAAAGAGAGAGAGAGAGAGGGGGGGGGAGAGTGGGTTCTTGGGAAATAAATTCGGAAAGTTTGACCCTCTGTACTTTTCGAGAAAATGTCAAGTTCACATCAAGAGAGGCGCGATTCAAACTGGTTGAAATTGTTTTCACGATGCAATGCCCAGGAGCGAAAGCACACTCGAAATAGGGACGCGATTACGTGCGAACATATATGTAGTTTCCGCACATTTTTCGATAAGACTCTTTTCCCAGTGAGCGTTCCTCGATTTACAGGAACGAACAACTTTCGAGAATTAGCAACTTCGTCACCTTGGACCCGGTACGTGGACAGGGACGTCCTCCGAGAAATAGGTGCGCGATAATTCCGTTTCTTTGCCGATTCCCTTCCTTCTTCTTCCTTTTCCTTTTATTCTTCTTCTTTTTGGCGAAGCTCTCGATAACTTCAGAAGAAGCGACGAGTCCTCTCGTATCCGGCCGTGACTCGAACTCGCGTACCGGCCGCGTTTACTCGCTTCTTCATCCTCTTTTTCCCCTCAGCGAACTTCTCGGCGAAGTAATATCGATGAATTAGCAGCGACCGGACGTTAACCGATGTGATATCGTTCCTTCGCCCTCTCCCACCGCTGACTTTACATTGGCACGATATCCCGGAAGCTAATTTTGACTTTCTCCATTTCGGCGATAAGCGCCGGTCGTAAGTCCGATAGTTCGTCACGCTACGGTGAATTCTTCCCTGCGAGAAATGCAGTTATGCGATTCCGTCGGCTGTAGCCGACGAATTCCCATCTAATTTGGCGCGGCACGATGGTGTCTTACGAATCGGGAAATCAGATTTTATCCTCGCGAAAAAAAATCTTTCTAAAGACAGAGTCCGATTCATCGATAACTCGGAGATGGCTTCGCCTCTCTCTTTTCTTCCGAGGTTCTCTTCTCTCGAATTATACACCGTCCTCTTTCTCATTACTTCAATGAATAACTAATCAAGCGCGACATAATTAGAGTCATAACTAGATTAGATAATAGATTAAAATGATAGCGAGATATGGGAAAGGCAATTTTGAGTTTATTCACATCTAATCATCCATATATACTTGTGGAATTGGATTTCTCCGAAAAGTTATCCCTCTCACTTAATGAGCCATCTCATAAAATTGTTTTTATACTTATATAAACTTATATAAACATCAGGCACCGCTTGTTACACCGACATTGAATTGAAACTATTCGCCTGATCGCGAATCCGCAGCACTTAAAGCTAGAAACTAAATCCTCCGGACAATCGTTGATCCCATTCGATCACGTGAAAAGAATTCAATCAGTCTGCGGAGACTCGATCAACTTTCACGGTAGGGAATAAAGCTATCAAATTGATTGGTATATTTCTTTCCTGATAAACTGTGCCAGAGAGTAATGCATAGAGAAGTTTCGTCGGATTTAAAAGGCGCGAAATGGCGAAGATGTGTGCTCCAGGCCAATTTTATAGCCAGACGGTGCAGGATACGATGATCCAATTAAAGATAAAGCTGCCGGTAATCTTCTTAGGAACAAACAGTAATGAAACGCGCGGAAGTGTAGATTATCCGAGATTGCTTCGTTTAAGAAACGTACTCATGCGCTCAGATTGCAAACTGTTTAAAACATTTGTATCCGAAACATCTAAAATTTGGTTAACCAGCTAGATTTACGTCGCGCAGCGATGCCTGCCGAGAAAGCTGACTGTCTTACGAGAGATCTGAGATTCTGAGCGTCCACGATTTCAGTTAATCTGCATTCGTGTTCAACACAAGACCGTTATCGCTGCTTCCTGCAAGACGTGGCCAACTGGCTTTCGAGTTATGAGGAGAGTCGTGACAAAACCAAGAGCAAGAATGACATCTTGCGCAATGAGCCGAAAAAAGGGCGGAGGCGGGGTTCAGCGGAAGCCGGAATAACGATGTCAGCTCGCTTCCAACTAGTTGGAAACTAGTTCGATCGGATTGCCAATTGGTCGTTAGTCGCTCGGGAAAAGACTCAAAGGGCGGCTCCGGCTACGTATGTACGAATGCGTGAAGCGGTCGCCATCGATGTGTGAAATCGATGTAATTTAAGCAGCCTTGCGCGGAATGAAAGGGGAAGTGGTCGGCGCGCGAAGAGGAAGAAAGAGTGTAATTACAAAATTCCCCGGAATTAACGATTCGTGCTTAACGAGATTCACGTAAGGGATGCATGCGCTATCATGCGCATGATGCATACGGGGCATTCGTGATAACGGATATGTGTTTGAGACGTGTTCGGAAAAATATTGAACCTGTATATATATTTTAGCAAGCATTTGATTCTTAAAATGAAACGGAAAAGAGAGTACGGAAAAGTACCTACATTTCTAACGTTTCGAAATATATATATATATCACGGAGTTTGCTAGTAACACGAAGTAATTCCAGATAAATTTTCACGTGGGCTATCTACCTCGAAACTTAATCTGCGGAATTAATATTTTTTTATTGTGTACATTAAAATGATATGTTTCGAAAGAATTGAGGTAAAGTGCATGTACGTATCAAATAGATATCAGCTTCACCAACTTAGCGTCTCGAGGATTACGTACGAGTATTATGCACGTGTTGCATTATAATAGAAATTACTTAATAAAGATAGACGCAATTTAGCACCTGTACATGTGTACGTGCGTGTATTTGTGCAGGATACACTATAATAATTAGCTTGTTTATACTTGCGATGTTAAAGCTAAATGACTATCGTGAATAATGTTGTTATCTACACAAAGAGCAAATATTAGATGCCTGAAAGGCAGATATACGGGCATTGTATTGTTTAATAAGCGCGTCAACAGTCATTTACCAGTTAGCTGTTCGTGTTTTCCAACCGCTCGTCCATTCAGTTTTGCTTGTAAATTAATACTACTCAAGGAGATTCGAAAATTTTACCTGCTGGAAAAATGTTTAGAGAAACGATTGCAATAACACTTGACAGATGCGAGTCGAGGATACTTTGAGACGTACACGAAGATACCTTCTCTTTTACGAATGATACGTTGTAGGGGAACTGATGTGTTTGCTTAATTTTTTAGAACAATCGTTGAAAGCGCTACAGTATTTTTCACAGCAAGGGAAAACGGCGCTACTTTGAATTTGTAAGTGACGAAAAAAGGATGTGGCGTTCCGCGCTGCTGCTTCAACGCAACATTCCCGTTTGCATTTGTAATATAACGAAGGATTGTATTCTTGAATGAGTCGGTGGCGCTCCATCGTATTGAATTGTGTAGAACTCTGTTTTGCTCAGCTACACCTAATTAGCGCGCGCAGGAAATATGTTGGCGAGCGAAATATAGCGTTCTAACTGTGTCCAACAGGTATCCTAAACAATGGAGCTTTGTTTGCCGACCAATAAATTCCACGTTCTCATTGAATGTTCAGACAAATTACATATTTTACCTCTTTTTATATAATTGCTTAGTAAAAGTTTCTAAGAATTTCTACACGAGTGCCATTAGTGCCAGCGTTCGAACAGGTGCTCAGCAGGGGTCACCGCGATGTGGCGGCAAGTTTCCCGGCCTTGACTTTGTTATCCTGTTCGCGTCTTCAGGCTTCGTGTCTTCGAACACAAATATTGTGCTTTTTGCAACGCTAACGCCGCTCCATCGCGCCTTGCTTGGATTCGCTTCCTTCTTTAGCAACGTGCGCGACAGAGTACGGAGAGAATAAATGCGTGCCGAGTTTGCGCACTTTTTCTCGGCGATGCTGAATCCATTCGCGAATCCCTTGATTGAATCGAGCAGCTCGAAGTTTCCGGCCCGTTGTCGCGCGAGCGATGACATCATTTGACCGACAGCGGCGCGATTGACGCTGCTTGCATTGTTTCAGTCTACAACTTTTTGCTGTCTGTTCATTGTTTTCCTTTGTCGATTCAGTCTGTCCAGTTCTATCGAGAACTCTGTCCGTAGACGGACGAGAAATTATATGCTAAAAGATGATATCATTTCTCCGCAAATTATTTGGCGTAAATTATATTTTCTGGAGAGTATTGATAAAGATGTTTGTGACCTCGAATCAAGAGAAATGTTAAAATGGAGAAGTTAAAAATTTTTAGTGTGTTTAACTATTAATCTTACATGATTTGAATTCAGATCGGCGTGAGCTAGATCGATTTCTATCTATGATGGGTTAAAATATATTTGTACAAAAGGACTTTGTTATTTTTAATATTTCAAACATTTGATTGATTTTAATGTGATTATATATTGGTATTGTATTACTTTGGCAAATTAGTATAGCAAATTTAGAATTTAATTGACGTATTATTTGTCGTGAAAGAAATGAAAAGATTTTCGAAATATCTCTCATGTATCCAATAATTAAACAGAGAGACTCGAGATTCTTGTTTGTCGGATAGGTATTCCTTGTTTCCCGTAAAGATGTATCCGAGCTCGAATTTTAAATTTCGCGACTTCGCCGAAAATGTGAGCATCGAATTAAAGAGCGTATTATGTTTGCGCACTTTAGATGCAACAAAAAAAGTCTTGTAAAAATCCAGTAATGATAACGTAAATCTTGTTGGATCCATGTCCATCGATTTCTCGTCGCTGCACAATCGCGGAAATTTCCGCAGCCTGTTAGCGAGATAGCAGACGATAAAACGGTAAAGGGACGTACATTGGTGGCATTCCCTTGCCGAGGGGGCAAGAAGTTTTTCATTTGTGCAAGCTAAATTCTTTATCTGTGCGATTCAAGTTTTTCATTTGTATAATCAAAGTTTCTTATTTGTGCCTTCTTAGCCTTTTTATTTGCGTGCAACCCTCTAAATTCTTTCTCTGTAGAACCTATAGATAGAAGAGTACGTATAAATATATATGATATAAATTGTATTGTTTCACAATTCAAATTACTGTAATAAATTTCATTACAAAGTTTAACTAACAGAGAACGCGATCGTGTATCATACGCATTATATCAACCTCGATTCAACTTTGTCCTGCGTTCGCCGTGATTATATTTTGTTACAAGCGCGCCGCAGTGAAAGGGCTGATATCTGCCGGTCGGCACTTGGTCACAAACGGCGATTTTTCTCCCCAAAGTTGACCTGGATTCTAGCCTGTTTTCGTCGTTCATAACGTCGTCATATGTATCGCTTGCGAAATTGTACATGTGTGTGCCGCTTGAAAGTCTGTCGAGCGAATTCTGTTGAAAGCCATTTTTGGGAATGATTGCGGACAGAGATTCTGAGAGGCTGCTGATTCTGATTTATTATTTTTATTATATTTAACGTAAGGTTCACGGCTTTGTTAAATATCGTATAATATTTGTTATGTATACAGTGCAGTTTTACGTTACGATATGTTTGCTGAAATAAAATTGCCCGGTGATAGTTACAACATTTGAGTTACGATCTTTGCTAGAATAAAATAATTATCACAGGGGCGTTCGAATCGCACATATTTGCTGAAACAAAACTGAGTTCTTTTTTTTCTTTCTTTTTCCAGTCCCGGCAAACGATTTCGGGAATTGGTTTTCATGACGGCGTTGAATTACTGGGCGAGATATTTGCATCGGCCGATGCGAAGCGTTTAATTCGTATTTTCGTTAATACTCGGCAAGCATAAAAATATTATAACACAATATCGTCGCGAAACGGAAAGACGAGACGTAGAACAGAAAAGAAGCAAAAGGAGATTAATCGTCCCTAAAGCGGTGACGCGATTACGAGTAAATTGGATCTTTCCTTTCGTTCCGTTTACCTCGTTCTTCCTGCCCCCCTTTTTTTTAAGTCTAAGACAAGACGGGAAGAGACCGCAAACTCGATCGAAGTAGCCATTAAACCGCCGGGAAGTAACCGCTCGGACTCGGTTGTTTCGTGAGTTTCCAACAGTCTTTATGAGCGTTTCTAGGCAAGTCAAATGATGAGCGACATTAAAGATCAGCATGGAGATAGACAGATATCAGAGGACACTTCAATAACGATTGTTCTAATGAGATGCGGCGTCGATAAACGCGCAACTATTCCGGCCTAAAAATTACAAGCTTTTGGACAAATTATGTCTCGAGTTTGATGGAAAACTTCTTGGGGGAGTCTAAACTTGAAGACAGTTCATAGATGACAAAACTTTATTCTTTGGTTAATCTCGGGAGTGCACTTTATTTAAAGAGAATTATAAGTTGGAACTTTGTTACTTTCTCTCTTTCTCTCTCTCTCTCTCTCTCTCTCTCTCTCTCTCTCTCTCTAGAGATAATTAATATTGAATACGGAAAAAAAAAGAAAAAGGAAAAAGAAAAAGAGAGGGCGCGGATAATCAAGTTTTCGTTAAGAAAGGATCAGCTCGCCAGAGATTAGTCGAGGAATCTTACTTCTTACGCGAAAATTTCTCTGCGAGGATGCCGGAGGACGCGGACCACACGTGCAGATTTCATTCTACCAGATCCTCCTGTCCAGATCCTCCCGGCGGATAAAATTCCGAGATCACGCATCCGATGTTTCGCTATTTCGCTGGTCTCCAAGTTCACGCCACAGAGAGATCGATGCGAACCGCAGAGGCTGGAATATTTTCCCACAACGGGAACGCAACGGGGACCCGAGAGAGACAGCGCGCGGAATTAAGGATCGGCGCGAGTCTTTCTCCAGCTCGGGGGAGGTTTCGAGGGAATTCGTCGTGGTGTTTACTGATCGAAAGAAAGCCGAGACACGCTTGTTTATTCTCCCGGCTAGCTGGGAAACCCCGGGAGACATGTAAATAGGACGGGAACACGCAAAGTCCCGGTTCGTTCAGTGTAATTCGAAAACGGTTACAGGGCCTGAGATAAGGGAAGATGCATGAACACTTTCTCGTTTAATTCGTGCGATTAGATTCGCGCTGCTGGAAAATTCGTCGGATTAAAATGCTCGCGATGGTCGCGGCAAGCCCAGACATCCCAAACTGGGGAGCCGCGCGAGAGAAGGGAACAAATAAAGAAGAAACGAATGAGAGCTACGAATGTAATTTCCACGACCAAGTTCGTTTCGGATACCGATACGTGTGTGGATCATGCGTAGGGAATTTACCGGGTATCTCCATTCCAATGGAATTTTGCTTGATACTCAAATGTAATTCGGAGAGAACGTTATCAAAAGTCGAGGCAGCCAAATTTAGCGAGAATGCAGTGTCGGTGAAATTTTCAGCTACTTATTAAAAAAGTAAAACAGCAATATCTTAATATCTCGCTCTTTCAATTCTTATTCCTTTATCGATTTACACGCGACGTTTACGTATGATCTCGGAAATTTATCGTGACCGATGAACGATAGACGCAATCTATGCGATTCCAAACTGTGCAGCTTCATTTATGTTGCGAATTGACGTTAATTCCATCTGCGAAATGTGGAAGCATGTTCCATTTCGTCTCTCCCTTTTTCTCTGCGCCATATTATTCTACAATATTTATCGGCGATAAAAAATATATATATATACATATATGTGCGGAGGGAAAGCGAGTTGAATGAAGACGGAGTCGGATGTTTGATCGCGACGCCCAATTATCGTCCCGCGGAAAAATCCAGCCCGCGTGGGAAATTGAATGTTTCGAAATATCCCGTAACGTAAGGCGGCCGGGCGATTTTTCATGCCGCCGCGGTAATATTTCGTCCCCCTTTTCTCAGATTCGCGTCGCGAAGTGGATCGGCGTGTTCCTGCACGCTGTAACAAATCGTCTGCCGTAACGGCGAGCGTCGCCGGGCGCGTGTGCGGGCCGGGAAAATTAAATTTATCGAAGTGCAACTGAAATTTTTATTTCGCCGTCGGCGGGGGGGGGGAGACAGGAAGAGAGAAAGAGAAAGAGAGAGAGAGAGAGAGAGAGAGAGAGAGAGAGAGAGCACATTAAACCATCGATGGCTTTTGAAAAGACTCGCGTTCAGTCGCCGAGGGAAGAAAGACAGCGGTTTCCCCGGCGAGGAACGGAAGCATCGATCGGGGCTTCCAGTCGTCCCGGCAAGTTGGGGCAAGTAGTATAAGTGCGATTATCGTGAGCGGACTAACGCTGAAAGAGAGGAGAAATCGGAAGTGATCAACGTTGTCGGCCGACACCGCCGACAACGCGGTACGACGCGCCCGCGCGCGTTTTCAGAAACTCACAATAGGCAGCCACAAAAGGACCGCGCGCTGTGGTGAACGGTGCCTTCACCACCCGCGGCAGACATCATAATTTTCCACGGGGAGTTCCGTGGGGCTGCGAACGCAATGCCGGCGGTGGCCCTCTCTTTTCAGCCGTAAGTTCTGAATCTGGTTTCACCTTTATTATACGTTCGGCGGGGCGCACAATGGCGCGCATAACGCAGCGCGCGGATCTATTTAACGAACGAGCGTTTGCTTATCGGTCGAACGAAAGAACATGCTTAACGTTAATAACTAGAGTCGCTCAGAGTCGCATTGAGGATCCAGGTTGTCGTCTCGATGTTCTTATCATTTCGAGTTAAACATCACGGCGCGAGCATTCGCGTGTAGTATCATCTTTTCTTATCTTGGGCGTTTCGTTCCTCGCGGAAAGTACGCAAAACCCGACGACGTTAAAATCAATGGCGCAGGAGCGAAGCGATACACCTCGAGCGAGAGATAATGCTGAGAATATGTTTTTCCGAAATAATAATATTTTCTAGATTCGCGTGCAAATGGATGAATAACAGAGGAGAAACGAGAGCGCGGAGAGAACCGTCGAACATTAAGCTCGTTTAAGCTCGTTTCTCTTCTTTTATTTTTCACCTTTTTTGAAGCGGGAATCAATCTTAATCAAACGTTTTCGGCTTTTCGATTGCATTGAAAATGCAGATCGCATCTGTCAATCCTACAGTGACACGGTAACGGAAATAAGCCATCTCTTACTATCGCTTCTGCGCGATATTTTCAAAAACGAATGCATTATATATCCGACAACAAATTGCTAAAAGTATGTTCTCTCGTCTCTCTCCTCCCCTTTTGCTATTCGTTCGAGATGAATCGAACTCCCGTTTGAATGCCCGTGATACCCAAATTCGTTCTTCTCTTCGCCTCGATGCGTTTCTCTGCTTTCTCTCTCAATTAATACGATAAAGCATCGGTCTTTTCTTTTTTTTTGAGATTGATATTGTTTTCCTTTCCGCTTTGGAATAAATGCAAACAATATTTTGCACCGATGATAAACTTTTTTTTCTCCCCTCTCTTTCCCTTCCCTTCCCTGCTCTATTTTCGCGCCGATCTCTTTCGGCGCTTTCGATCTCGGTTTCTCCTTCTATATTACAAGCTAATCCGGCAATCCATGATCCTGGACTACGGTAACATGGAAATCGAGTAGGGAAGCGAACCGATTGAAAGGTCTCTGTCCAAACAGCAAAATACTGTTTTATCCAACTAGAAACTGCCCCACCATCTGAGCCTGTATGCGTGCGTGCGTGTGGGGATGAAAAAAAAGGAAACGACGAAAAGGGATTGGAATAAATCGGTTTACGAATTCGATCGCGAATATCGTCCGCAGCTACGGCAAAATTTGCGATTAGATGATCTCCAGTCCAGTTCTCTCATTCCACCATTTTCGTGTGCGCGTGCTGTTGCCGCAATTATTGATATCTTTCATTACCCCCTAAATCGGGATCGATTTGACATTTTGATCGAAAATGATCATCGACGACGCATCTTCACGACGCGTCTCAATATTAATTGTACATGTTAATTCGACTTTACATCGCGAGTCTGCTGCCAGCGACGAGGCTTCGTAATCCAAATTGGACGTCCTCGCCTTCTCTCATCCTGCTTCCGCATACGACATATTATAGAATTCCGATGCGGCCGATTATGAAGGCGATCCTCCACGCTTCCGTTTCCACGAAGCCGCCGGCGGAATATCGATTCTAACGAAATATCGATATCTTGTTATTTAGCGCCAAGTAAGGGGATCCCTCGGTCGAGTCAGACCTGCGTTCCCAGCAAATGGCAGAAATTACCCCGCATACATAAGAGAGGAAAGAGGAGGAGGAGGAGAAGGAGGAGGAGGAGGAAAATTTTATTGTTCCAAGAACAACATTACATACCACGCGCGTGCGCGCGCGCGATCAAAGGGAATGGCGAAAGAGAAAACAGCGGCGGCTGACATCAAACCTCATGCACGTGCGAGAGATACACCTGTCTCCGCCGGCTGCTGTGCGGATAAAACTAGAGTCCGTAGAAAGTTGAAAATATCTGCTGTTCGAGCATCACCGGGATGCAGCGCGTTTGCCGTTTTCAGAGTGAATGCAGGACGACATGCAAATCAAGCTGCATTTGTGCAGACGTTGTTCTTACGGACACGCGATTCCGGGTAGTTCACTCGTAAAAAATTTAATGGCGGTTGTACGAGGAGGCGCTCTTGCGTTATGCGCGTGGCGAATTAAATTCTCCGATTGAATTATCATTATCCGTTTGACGAATCTGTTTGACGCGATGCGGAGATGCCAAGATCGCGGGATCTTCATTGAACTTTTTTGGGTATATTCATTCTTACTCAGTTTCCTACATCGTGTCATTACGTTGTTTTCTCTCTGATCATGTATCGGGTAAGCCGATGGTGAGAACAAGACGGACGCGTCCGAATTCTGCATCTCTTTTTCAAAGAGCTCTATTGATTATATAGAACCGCCCATTTCACGTTGTTTGCGAACGCTCCCGATTTCGGGTCGTTCTGAAAGGGAAATCTTCTTCTTGCGTCGCGTCTAAATACTTATCCGAGAGGATGATCTCTTTGATGAGGTGCGACCGTAGGCTGCCGCTAGAGATCGAGAGAGCAGGCGAATCGTGAACCGCACAGCGGAAGGGGAAAGGGGAGCGATTACACAGGTGGATGAAAGCGCCTGACCTGAGCGTGCACCGGCTTAGTCACATATTTGCCAACGTACGAACGACTAAAAGCTTTTCACTCGCAGCTCTATTGTCGAACCGTAAATCATGCTCCCTTACCGTTCTCTGTACGTAATCGAACGGATCATAATATATATATATATATATATATATATTTATATATATATATATATATATATCGCATCATCCACTTTCGCAGTTATCCTGCCATCTTCGACGAATGGAACGACGGCATCCTCTTACCCGTCAGCTTCGTCCTTGAACATCATCCAGACAAGAACGATACGCTCTGTATGTGCCGATGTGATCGCCGCTGATCACGCTGTACGCTGCAGCGAACAGGCATTTCAGATCGAATTTTTTCATCATGTATCGCTAAAGTGATATGTGAAGAAGACATCATGTTTTATTACAATTAAATACAGATCCATTTTCGATACATGCATATATCGGAATAACAACCGCGGCTGCTGCGTTCTCTCTCAAGGAGAGATTTTTCAGCACGCGCCGTCCGGACGCGAGCGAATACGCCGCCGCGAATTGGGGTATTTAGGAGCGATTACTTGGGCATTGATCAACTTCGACGTAATTCAATCGTCTCCCGCCGTCTTCTCCACGTTCTTTTTCTAGAGAGAGGCGGGAGGATAATTGAACCGCAGTTGAAAGTTAATCGGGCCGCGAGCGAAGTTCCGAGCGCGAACGGAATTTAGCACGCGCGCGATCGAGGGCGCTGGAAAAATTTTAAACTGGCCAAGTAGGGAGGATAAAGCGAGGTATAACATCGCTGACGAATGATGATTCGACGCTGATGCAATAGAAAGCCCCCGATTTGTCTCGATGTAAAACGACGCGGGTGTATCGCGTTCGCTGGAGATTTCCGATGTAGCGGTAGCGCTGGGAGCTACGATAACGCATGTGCAGTTATAACGTACATCATATCAACTGCAAACATAACTTCCAATGTTGATGATGAGGAAAGTAAATGGGAATTTTGATTTACTCCCACACGCGCATCTCATGAGATTCAATTCCCGCGCACATAGACGGTTCTATGGGGAGAAAACCGAGGAATTATCTGTTTGCTGGCACTCGTAAATTAGATCACTGATTAAATTGCTGCGATGGATAATGGAATGTGCAGTCCCAACATAATCTCGGGATATAATGCATACCTCCATTTCACGCTGGATATTAATTTACTTCACGAGATGTGAAAACGGAAAAGTATCAGTAGAGATTACTTTTATTCAATTGTAAAACTACCAAGCATTCATGCGAATATTTTCCAGGTCCCAGTAATCTGTGTCTTCTCTATTCGCGTGCAAAGGTATTTTAAAACAGAGTCTCCAGTTAATTAATTAGATGCTTATTGGGTGTCTATGTACTTGCGTGTAAGATGAATAGAAAAAAAGAGAAGAAACGGTGCCGGATACCGAATGTTTCTCTGTAATCAACACTACATTAGCAAAATTATATATATATATATATATATAATATATTAAAATACTATAAATACTAAATATACTAAATACTAAATATATTAATATACTAAAATACGCAATATATATATATATATATTTTGCGAAATAGCATTTTTTATATAATCGGCAATTGTGATTTCTATTGATGGACTCGTGCATAGCTCGTCCATTGTATTATAAAATGCAGTTTTCTCTTTTCCTTTTTTTATTTCAATATCTCGATCGCGTTATCAATTCGGAAGGCTACGGGATTGTCCGTCAAATAGAAAAGAGGCTCGATCCATCTCCGATTCGAAGCGGAGCTTTTCGAACAAGTCAAAAGCACGGTCGAATCAATTGCATCGTTGCGCGACTCTGCATAATGCGGAGGGCATTCGAAAGTCTATTTTTTAAATGCGCTCTCGCTTAATTAAATTATTAATCTATCCGGCGCGCTGCACCAATTATTCCGAATCATATCACTTTAACGCACCGGCAACTGTGCAATTTTGGGATTCCATTGTAGTAATCCTAACGTGAGGAAAATTTTGTGCGCGCTCAGGAGCGCCGGATAAGTCGCATATTTGCCGACGAAGGAAGTACTAAAAGCTTTTCACTCTCGGCCTTATTTTTGGTCCGTAAATCGGATTCCGCCTGCTCTTCAGGCTCGAATTAAGGCAGCGTCCGGTGCGTGCGCTGTCGGATTAAAAGCAGCACAACGACTGGATGACGTAACGATGCGCGTATATATATACGTGCGACGCGTACCTGCGTGTCATATTTCATCATGTGTTCATCATACGATATGTGTATTAATTTACGTGTCATTTATTAGTATCAATGCAATTCGATCGCTTATAAAGTATTACGATAGCGCCCTGGAGCGCGGTAGAGCTCGAACGCGAAATTCGTTAGAACGAATTCAGGCAGCGCGACGAAATAGCGTACAAGTAGCGTGAAATACAAATTGACACGAGAGCCTGCACGGTAATCGTTTAAATATTGAGCCGCGCGTTCTTTGAAATGCACTTTTAAGTGCGAATCCGAGCGAATCCCCGTTTCGCGCGGAATAATCATATGGGAGCTAGTTTATGGCAACAAAGGGAAAAGAAGAAACATCGCCGAATATGACGCGACGTATATTCGCAATGCGCGCGCTATTATATTTATAAACAAAAATGTTCGCAAAAAATGGTACGTCGGCTCGGATGAAATTGATCTCTCGCTGCTGCTTCCGCGGACAGCGCCACGGCTCGCAAATTATATATCGTGCATGGAATCGCATTAAGCGCGACCAATCGCGAACGAGGCGACTCTCTCACTCTCTCCCTCTTTTTCTTTTTTTTTTTTTTTTTTTTTCTTTTCCGGCATGGATCATTTCCAATCGGGCAGCGTGGAGCCTCGTTGTTCGGGCGAAATCGCGAATGAGAGCCGAGCCGGCCGAGCCGGCGCTTCGCAGTCGAAAGGGACAGGACGAGCCTTTCTCCCCCCCTCCCCCGCCCACCAGAGTAAAAAGAGGCGGATAATCGTCGGGGAGAAGGAAGCGACGCGAGCAATTATTTTCGCGAGGGAGACAGGCCGCGCTGTTGAATCGCGCAATTTCTCATCACGCGTCGCGCATCGACACAAGCGCCGACACAAGCGCCGACATAGGAGCGGAAAGAGACGGATAAATAGGAAGATAACGTCCTCCGAGAAGAAGGGAGAGACGGAGAGAGGGTGGACGGGGTGGAAATTAACTTTTTCACTTCCCGCGGGAGTTTCAGCGGATGTTCGATTCGCGCCTTTCATTCCGACTCTTCCCCGCCCCCTCCCCCGGCCGATAATTCCCCTGCGTAAATTCCGTTGCGTTTAATTACCGCGGGGAGAAGTCGCGGCGGCACTTGGCCGATCGCGCATCTCTTTCGTAAAGGCACGCGCGCATGAAAGGCGCATGAGTACTCAATGCGCGTGCGGAGCGCATTCGGGGCCTTCCCCGTCGTTTCCGCGGCGCGAACGCGGGACGTGAGGGGGGAGGGAGTTATTTCGGTTAGCTAGCGGGTAGTTTCCATTGGCCGATTCCATTTCCGATCTCGACTGTTCCGTCGTGCCGCGGGCCACCCTTCGCCGTTGCGGATGCGTCGCGGATGTACGAGAGCTCGCGTTATTATATTCTATTCGCTCGCCGAGTCGAATGCGACAACGATAACCGTGCGTTGTCGAAGGCATGGCAAGCCAACGAGATTCCGCGCGTTCTTCGTGGATGTTCGAGCGAGATAGCGTCGTCTATCAGCAGGCACGAACCGCCGCCAGTCCCGCTTCGGATATTCATTCTCGAGCTCCTAATCTCGCATAATGTACTTCTGATTTAATGGCGGCGCGCCCTCCGCAGCATCGCGATAATCGCATCCCCGACTCGCTCGCTGAGCGAAGCGCTGGGCCCAAAAACGACGTTGTAAACGTAACGACGAAGGGCGCATTAGAGGCCCTGAAGGCTGCGCGGGATGAGCAGCGCGAAACGTTTAAGTACCACTGCGCTATGCTGTACTTACGAGATATGATATCTGCTGCGGTATTTCATTTACGTAATCGCGCCGCGTGCGAGTCTAAAAGTGCGCTTCCGCTCGCCGAGAACAGAGAGAATTTAAAGGTTTGACGCAACGCGATACGATGACTCTCTGACATCATTCTAGCGTAAACGTTCTTTGTCTTTTTATCTTCTTTGATTAGCGTGATCATTGAGCGAGCGAGCTTTCATCCCTTGTAATGATTTCGTCGGCCTTGATCTTATTATCTCGTATGAAAAGCGTTGAATTTCCTAGCGCCCCGCATGAATGCAAAGGGAATCGTTCGATCGGGAATTGTCTCCCATATACGGAACGAATGCCAGATCCATATTGACAGGCTCGCGGAGCGGAACTAGAAATATTTCGTGGTATTTCCGGGGACCATCGAGCCGTCGCGGGGCGGAAACGCTCGCACCTCGAAGGAGAGATTTCGAGCAGAGAAACGAAGTTCTCGTAATTTGCGAGCTTGTGAATATCGACAGGCGTATCCCTGTCGTCCAATTCCTCCTGCGCCACCACCATCGCTCCCGCCTCCTCATCCTCCTGGTCCTCCTCCCTCTGCTCTTCTTCCGCAACGGTACTCCCTCGTAAAGTTCGTGGCTGCCGTTTCGCAGTTGACACAAATCCAAGCGGACGACAAGCCGGAAAGCTTTTTCGCATGTGTGTCGAATCGAGGTTAGCTTCGATGCCTCTGGCTCGCCATTAACGAGATCGGCCGGATACCACGCGCCCCCTCCCTCCTCCAACCCACTCGCCAACCACCCTTCGCGTCCGCTCACAGTCCCTTTTGTCCTTTTGCGCGGCGCCGCGCACGTTCCTCTTTTGCGCGTCACGTTCGCCGGATGAATGATAATTTACGCGTGCTCGATTCACCGTCGCCGGGAAAAAGCTTTTTCTTCCCGTCCTTTCCACCCTTTCGCCCCCGCGTTCGCCACTCCGTTCACTGATAGCCGCCACAGGGATGGATCTGTGTGAAAATGCTAAGCTACAAGCTGTGAAACGCTGATAGCCGCAAAGGCTAATAACTACAGTAATGTTACTTGGAGCAAAGTATCACCCAATTTATTTATATTTATATTTATATTTATTTATATATTTATTCTGTATTACATATCCCGCGAAAGGGAATCGCACGTTTTTCGGGCATAATGATAAATCAATTTGCAAATCATAGAACCGTGGAAAAAATTATTTTAGATTTCGCACGTACATCAACAGAACGTTGATCAATGAAACGTAAGAGTGAGATGTAAGAAAATTTTCAACATCGCGAATGTCACGAATCACAAGCAATTAGATGCAAATTTCTCAATGCCTCGAGTTTCTAGAAACGGCGCGCATTTCTAGTAAGCGGGCGCTTGTTACTTCTAGGGGAAGGATTAGTTCCGGATCTCGGAAAAATCACCATCCGTTCCTAGCGCGATGGGATCCGCGCGCGCAATTTCGCGAAAGCGATTCGTTATCATTTCGCCGGCGCGGTGCTAATATGCGCGGAAGTGTCTGACGCGCTGAATGCGGTCCTCTTTTTCTTCTGCTCGGCAGAGGGAGCCAGCGGCGCAACGTTAACGCTCCCTCGCGTTTTTCGCGGGATTAAAATTACGGATACAAATTGCACGAGCGTGGTTGTCAGTCGGGCGAACGGAACGCTTTTACGCTTTTCATCCCGAGTATTTTCCGAAAGGAGGCGGTGCTAATCGTACGGGCGATTATTTTCACAGGTTTTTATGATATTCCGCGAAATCTCGTATTCGCGCCACTTCCTTATCTCTGGGTGATCGCTTTATTCGCGCATCGCAACGGCCGAATGCTTCACGCCGATTCGTAGCAAATCGATCCTGCCTTGCGCGAGTTATTTTAATAACTGTATTCCGCCTTTCGTCAAACGCTATGATATTCTCTCGCTGCCTAATACGTAACGTAACGGCGTTAGGTAACTCGATAATCAAGATTCGAATTAAATTCCAATGATAGCCTGATAATAGATTGGCCTGGATAATGCTCTAGACAAAATGTTGGATCCTACATTCCATTCCAGGAAGGCTGAAATTTTTCAATAGTCGCACCTGATCGAATCATCGATATTTTCTGAGCCACCGCAATTGCAGTGGATGCAAGCGATTCACTGTGCTGAGTCGAATATCCCGATTTTGCCTTTGATAGACGATCTAGCCGCGGAAACCATATTGAGGAGCAAAACGTGCAGAGGAAGTCGAAGGTTATGAAAACCCGGCCAAATGATGTGTGAACGTATAAAGAGAGGGATTTGAATGAACCTGGCGTAGTTTTGTTACCGCTGTGTCCATAAACCACGAAACATCGTTGTGACATGCGCGCGCGCATGTTTCTTCATCGCTTCGACTATGCTTTTCCTAGCTTTAACTAGATTTATGTGGTTTCGTTCTCCCGCGAGCGCTGAAAATACGCGCCGGCTCGCCTTGTGTACGGAGACTCTTCTTCGCGAATGTATACTCGACGATGGAAGCGTTCCGCGACAAATGAAATCGATGAGAAATTTCATGAGCGACAAGCGCAGGCATGATGGTCAATAATGAGCTGTCGCAACTGTCGCTTTACCATAACTCGCTTCGATTCGCGAAGTTAACAACCGGATTTCGTAATTGGATATCGCGAAAGTAAGAGAGATTAGAAAAACGATCTCCCTCTCTCTCTCTCTCTGCTTTGTGATAGGTTTACGTCAATTTATAAACGGTCGTCTCTTGTTATTCCGTTACTCATCCACGATAGGTGGTAGAAACGAGCTGTTCCAGTACGCTCGATAAACCAAAGAGCTCAGCAGAGAAATGTTTTATCGTCGCTACGTAAGAGACATTTACGTAAACGTTTATGCGTTTAGGTCAAACTAGTTGTTGCGGCTTAAGCGGATTTTGAAAATAGATCGCTAGTAATCCGTATATCGACTAGGACAGTCGGGATTGTAAATTTGAGCGTTTCAACGTGTATCATGCGTTGAGGTAAACAGTGAGATCCTGCAGTTAACCTTGCGTTATTATAAAGCCGACAGAGAGAGAGAGAGAAAGAGAGAGGGAGAGGGAGAGAGGAGGAGAGGGACACGCAATAGATCGTCCCGAGGAGGTAATCGTATTTCGCGCGCTAATCTAATCTCGTAATCGCATTTTGCAATTCTTCGCACGCGCGAACCTAAACGCACGTCGCGGGCGAGGATGCTTTAATAATACACGTAGTTGTTGCCATAAACTCTAATAACCCATGCTTTTAATCGGGAACCGCGGGAATATCGCCGTGAGAGTACGTAATAGCCAGGAGATTAAAATAGTAATCGCATTGACGTACACCGCAATAATTAGCCGCTTTATCACGCGGCTATTGCGGCATGATTAAATTGAGATCAAATTGCGATTCGATTATTACATGTTAATTTGTAGTTATTAGGCTTGGCCGCGCGTGATAGCGATAGCAATTTTATCAGCCGGCGTGTCTCTACCGATGTATCTGCAATCTATGGATTACACCGGCAGCGGCATTAAAGTTCGCCGAAGACGCGAACCTCACGCGCGTACGCGCTTCATGCGCGTTGCCGACAAAATGGCGCGGGAAACAAATCTCTCGGCTCACGCGCGCCGAGGAGAACGCAGCACAGCTACAAGCGAGTTCTGGACTCGCGATCGCGAATAAATTAATTCCCCGCAGTTCCTGGGCTGCTGTGCATGCGTACAGGCGCGCGCGCGCATTTCTCCGCTTTTCCTTTTTTGAAACTTCACCGCAGACATCTCGCTCGCCGCGCTCCGTCGAATGAGCCGCTCTCATCTCCACTTCAGGGAATTTACTCGTATTTATGAGATGCTCCAGTTGGCAGTCACGTATTCGCGTATAGTCGCATCGCATCGCATCGCATCGACGTCCTCGGGCGGCATTAAAAAAACAGGGGCAGAAAGAAAGGGACGAAAAAGGAGAGCAAGTCCGGCATTAACGATCTTTCCTCCGTGCGGAGAGGGAGGGAGTGGGGGTGGGGGTGGGAGTGGGGGTGGGGGAGGGCGACGAGTAGGGCCCGCATTACGGCAGCCGTTGCACGTTTATAGCGCGGCCGTTATTAATTTCCACGATGCGCATAATCCAGCATGAAATTTCTTGTTTCGTCTTCCTCTGTCCCTCCTTTTCCTCTTTCCTCTTTTCTCACCCCCGCCCCCGTCCTTCCTGCCGCGGTGCATCTTTGCCTACGTCACGAGAGGGATTCGCCCCGAGGGAGCACGCGTAATAGGTTAACAGGCGCGAAAAGAGGCGAATCGAGGATCCGATATGAGAGCCGACATACGGGCCGACATACGGATTCTAAGATAAAGTGACATCTCTCCCCCTCTTCTGTCCCCCTTTTTTTTTTTATTTTTGCAGATAACGCGCATGCTTTTTCAACCGTAAATTCCATTTTTCTTTTAATCTCTTGGCATTGAGCCGAGTTTTTATTTCGCGTCGCTCTCGTCGATCGTTGGAGATAATTTCTTTATTCCGCCGGAAGGCGGAATAATCCGCTTTGAATATGTATTTAAATTATCCGTCTGGTTTTTCTCCGGATGATCCGACATGCCGTTTGCTTCCGCGAGACGCAAAACGCGTGCGAGAAAAGACACGAACGATGACGGACCGTCGCGTCGATCGCAAAAAATCTGTCTGCGTTCGCGACAGGACGAAGAAAAAGAGAGAGAGAGAGAGAGAGAGAGAGAGAGAGAGAGAGAGAGAGAGAGCTTACGTATTCACGAATAGGTTCTTGCAACGGCAGCTTATTCGATGGCCTCAGCAGATTCTTTTCAGCGCGGCCGTTATTAACTCTCCGCATAGCTACGTGGCATAGCGCCGGACCTACGAAACGGCGGAATATGCACGCGAAGTATCTTCCTTCCAAATTTTCTGCCGCCATATGTTGACGGAGAGTGTTAAAACCCATCATCGATTTTCTACTTTTCTACTTTGCGGCATTGAAACGCGCATTGCAAGCGCGGCGACAGAAAGAGGGCAGCCCTTTGCCGGGGGCAGGTTCGATCGCGGGGACAGTAATGAGATAATTGCCGACTTATCGCGAATTGCGGGCGAATAAATGGTTACACGCGTACCGGAACTCAGGATCGTATTCAAGTCGTTGCTTCCGGTTTTATCGGAGCCGATTATTTCGTTAGGGATAGCGCCAGCCACCCCGCAGCCGTGAGAGGTTATCGATTCTCCCACTCTTTTTGCCAATTAGGACTCATTGCGAATAACTTAATTAATTCCGTTCAACGCTCAATACGGGGCTATAATTAATCCTTTTACTGTTTGCGCGCAAAGTTTTAAGCGACCGCGCGCAATCGATTCCGTCCCACCAGATGGCCAGTTTTACTTTTTTCGATAATAATCGGCAAATTTTTCGTGTACCGATATTCGCGTGCCGTTCCCCGTCTCCATTTCCTCAATGGAGTTCTCCGCAAATCGCGAAAATGTCCCCTCCCTCTCCCCCAGCCCGTCGCTCTTCTCTCTTTCTCACTTTCTCTCGTTCCCACTCTCTCTCCCGCCGTCTCGCTCGCGCTGACTGCGCGTGCTGTTGACCGGTCGTCATGGCAACCTAGCGACGAGTCTACAGTGGCCCCAAGGTGGATGGACTGCGGGTTGGCGCGCCTGAACAGACAGAGCAGAAGTCAGTGCACGCGCGGACGCGAAGCCGAGCGTGTTCGTACGTATGTACAGTTGATCCTGTCTCTCTTCCTCTATCGTTCGTTCGTTCGTTCGTTCGTTCGTTCGTTGCTCGCTTGCTTTCACCCCCGTCTCTGTCTCTCTCGATCGCGCCGGGAATCTCTCCGACCGTACGTGTTAATGGTGCTTGTGTCTTATATCCAGTCTCCTATCCAGACTGCCGGAAGGGACGCTCCTGAAGTCAGCCGCTGACAGTGACATTATGGTGTGATTGCACGTTTCGACACTGCCAGCAGGTAAGCCTCCAATGAGGGAACAAAGTCAAGAGCAAGATTGACGCTGATTAGCCGCTCGATCGAGCGCGATCCGCGAGAGATCGATCAATCGTGCGTAAGCGTTATTTCGGGAATTACGCGAGACGTCTGCTGTTTGCAGCGTGACGTCTGCGAGCGCGAGTTTCAACTGCGAGTGCAACAGTGACGTTAATGGGCAGGCACGCTCTCGTGCGCAAAAGTGTATGAAGCTTTTATTTTGCCGGCCCGTCTGCTGGCTTCGTTGATTAATTCATAGCCGGCGACCGTATGCCGCTGCTTCTCCGSGRGGGGGAGGGGGGGGGGCGGAGGCGGCGGCGGCGGCGGGAGAGAAATAGGAAAAAGGAGTAAATGGTTTTTTGGACCGATAAAAAGCTCATGCCTCATGCGTAAGCACGTGCAGCGTGCGCGATCGATATATATATATATATATTTGTTCCATTTATATTTACAAATCGGGAGAGGAGCGTGAGATTCCACGAGAGCGATATTTTCTGCCGCCAAGTAGATATGGTCAAACAAGGGTCAGACATATGTCGCTCGCCCGGTTGCTCGCTGCGCCTCGCGGAATTTTATATGTTTATCCTCGCACATTTTTCCTCTCGATTGCCGTTGACGCATGTTTCCACCGCGCTGAAAGTAATCGCGCCACGCGTTTAGCCCTGTCCCGCTAAATTGATTTAATTACGATTGACGAGCGAGCCGGCTCGTTATGCCGAATGACGACTGCGCGCAATGCTTGTTAGTTCTACTGAAACGCTGGTAAGCACGAAATTGCGCCAGGATGTTAATTTTTTGTCCCGCTCGTCCGCGCTTAGTGTGCGATAAGCATGCTAACGATCGATCAAAAGTAAACGGCGTATTAGTTGACGAATAAGTTTTCATCAATCATCGCGAGAGCATGCAGCAAGTACGGCACGACAAATATGAGCATTATACAAAGCGATGTTTCATTGTATCCCCGGAAAAGTGGGAATATTACGATTTTTCATTACGTCAAAGCATATATCTAACGCGCATATCTAACGGATATGATATCCTATTTTATTTTGCCTCATTATGACACGCGAATAATCGTTTCGCGAGTCGAGCGAAACACGATGACGTGATAGAAGAACATCAGACATGATTTATATCGTACGTACGTACGTACGTAAAAATAGAATTACCCTTTCTATGTCTGTCTCTCGCTCTTTCCAATGGTAAATGGTCTCAATTTAATCGGATAAGGAAAACTCGGCTTCTGCGTAAAACTTTCCTTCCTGAAAGAACATTTGTAGCCTACTTTTATGCTAATTCAAGTTTAATATATAAATAATCGAACACCGAAATAGAACTTTCTAGGATCGGCAATACGCGATATGGCGCTCCGCTGAAGAGCGTAAATTTTTGTTTCGTATAATCGATAGCGAGAATCTTTCTGCGAGAACATCGCGCCGATTCTCACGTGTAAAACGTTTCGGAATTGCACGCTTTTCGAATTGATCGCTCACGAGCGCTGTAATGCGGAAAAAGGATATAAAAGCACAAAGCGAGTGGTCGGCGCAATCGATTTCAATCGTTTGATCCGCGGAAAGTCGATAATAGACGGACGGATGAGAAAGCCGCATTAGCGATTGCGATAAAATAGCGGAAGCGACGGTTTGCCGGCGATCGCGTGCAAGGTCGAAGATTATTTTCGATACAGGCGGGTTCGATTTCAAGCCGGGTCGTGGGAACTTGATCGCCTCGAGCCGGTGCCGGACTTCCGCATAAACGAGGTGAACTATAGCTCAGGGCTTCGCCATGCAAGCAAGCTCCAAAGCTCCGAGTTTGCTTCGAGTTTTATTGAAGGTAAGTGACGAGTGGGAAACGAGGGATCGATTCCTTCCGACTGACGACATCGATAAATGTCCTCGATAAATCACTATTATATTGAAGAACCGGATGCAGCTTGCGGATGACGGGGGTTTATACGTGAAAAACGGCAGATTAGGAATGGAACGAATGGAACGAAGGGAGAAGAAGCGAAGGCAGAATCAAATTAGATGATCGAATCGTCAAATCGAGATCAAATCTAGGGAAATGCACCGTAAATTCTATTCGATTCCTTAACAGCCGACAGGTGCCCGGCGCCGGCAAACCGGAAGTATTTGAATTACAGAGGAAAAGAAGGAAGGCGCATCCTGATGTATCATTACAAGGCGAGACGCTCCTCTTTTACGCCGCGATCACGACGACCGAGGAAAGTGATACTGCTATTTGCGCGCTTGCGCGATTCCGTTGTATGCATTCTCCCCGCATAAGTCACGGAATTACGCGTGGTCCTGTGTAAGGTGCCTCCGTGATATTAATTTATGACTTTGCGTTGCTTGATCTTAACCCATAAGCACGCGCGCGGGATAACTAAGAGCCCCCCGGCGTTCCCATTATCTTTCGGCGACTGTAACAGCAGGAATTTAAATAACGTAGACCCGCAACACCGCCGTGAGACTGAATTAAGAGGAAAATTGAATAAATGTTAGATAGGATGCAGACCTGACGTTGCTCAAGAATAATTCGAGTCATTAGAGAGTGATCTCTCAGGGAGAACTCGGAACGCGCACATCGGACGAGCATGTTTCATGCTCGTCAAGTTTACGATCAGAGATCGGGGACGTGGAAGACGCAAAGTGTAAATCGCATATTCCAATTTGCCGAATAGATATGCCGGTGAACCCTGCGTCCGGAGGTTTTGTCAGGCTTGTCTCTTCAAAAAGAGCATTGTAAGCTGAAATCCTTCCCTCGCTATCGCCGTCCACTTCGCTGATTATATAAACCGCGTCCGTGTATTGATTCGCGTAGTCAGTTGGCTGCCTTTCGCCACTTTGCTTAGATTAATGAGACAAAAGAACGATCTTCTTTCAGTCGCTAGCAACGGCTAAGTGGAAGGAAAGCCAGTGTGCGCTCGCCTTCTTGCGCGCTCGCGCGCGCTTTACTTCGAAGGTCAAAGGGAAGAAGCGTTAACGGTTCCGCCCGTACTTCTTAACACTTCTTTGCCTCCCCCCGTCCGCCCGTCCTTTTTTCAGCGTTTTATTCTTGTTCCCGGTCGCGTCGACAAGAGGATAGGGAAAGAATGTCTCGGATGGCGCAAAAGCGCTATTCGTTCCGGAAAACTGCCGGTTTTATCGTCCTCGCCCCCGACATCGCGCCAAATTTTTCATTCGCCCCATAATCGATGCCGCGCCGTACGACCGCTCGATCGCCGCTTCTCGCCGGCAGTTTGCTTCGAAATCCACGCCGAGGCTCGGTCGATCTTTTCTACGAGCGTATATAAGCACCAGAGAAACAAAGCTCGCTATCATGGTTGGAGGAATATTTAAAAGCGCAGTTTTTGCATCGGTCGATCCATCCGATGAAAGAGTGTCTCGAAAAGAGCGAATACGTGGACATGGCGCATAGGCTGGAAGATTAAGAAATCTATATCGATGTCGAATTCTTGGAAGCCCTTCTTCGTGACAAGATGATCTTCATCGAAGATCAACGGATCGAAGACGAACCATCGAAGAAATTGAGATCGAGATTATCGGGCACGAGTTCGATGAACGGATCGCAAAGCTATTCTTCCGTCATTCTCTCGATTTTCAGAAACTCCCCTCCGCGCCCAGAGGATCGATTTTACTATCAATTTACACACGTAGACTTGGTTGGTTTCTGACCTAGATGATATCAAGGCTGAGCCTTGCTCGGCGGATTTATCGGATTTGCATTCGTCATCGTCAGCGTTGCGGCGTGTAGCGGGAGCGAGGGCAATTAAAGCGCTCAGGTTATTTAATGTTTTATACTTAATGTTTTATTATTGCATTACGTGTTATTTATAAACGGACGATGCGATCGTCGTGTTCCTCGATCATACGCTGAAGCAGGACGCGTATCGATTAATCTTCTATTGATTCGCGATCACGCAGATGAGAGATGAAATTAAACGTATTCTGCGCATTGTTATTATTATTATTATTATTATCAATGGCATTAATATTAAACGAAAGAGAGACGCGTCCGTAGAAACGTGCAAGAAATTCAGGTATCTTTCGGTGCTTCGAGACGATTCGGTTGAAATATTCACGCGAAAGTCCAATTACTCGTTTTATCGAACCACCGCGATTGTCTCTGTCTATTTGCAGCAGGCGGCAACGTCGCGGTACTCGCGATTCGAAAGAAATACGACCGCAAATATTCTCTAACGGATTGTGTAACGAATTTGAAAGTATATCCAGTCGGCGATCCGACGTGAGTTTCTAGAGTATTATTTGCTGCGGGCCGGTAGAAAAGCTTCGAGTCCGACCTGGCGCCGAGCCAATTTCCCGCTGATGGTAAGCCGTACACGTTTTACGCGAAAAAGAGAGAAAACGGAGATCGTGAATAACCCCATTGATGTGTAATCAGTACGCGAAAATGTCCTACGGCGCTTTAATAAACCGATACGAGTTGCTTAGTCCGAGAAAATTTGTTCGGTCACTCCGATAGGCGGGCTTGATTTCGGGCTTTTAGTTTGCTGATAATATTATTTTACGTTAAATTCGCCCCATGAGGGCGAATGGAAACGAATTACGATAATCACGGACGTTTTTCGGCATCATGTCGTTTCGTCATTGATGAAATTTCTGTTATCCGCGATGCAGCACGAAAATATCGCAGCCGGATGTTTAACGAACGAATCAAGGGATGCCAATTTCATGGCAAACGGCAAAATCAGTTAACGAGTGATTATTAAACAGATTATTCCAGGTTTCAGAGAGAAAGGGATCAGAGGTATCGGCTGATTTCTACCGAGCCTCCGGATATCGAAATCTGACGAGAAGTCTGCAAATGGGAATTGCAAGTGGAAAATTACAAGTACGATGCGACAGTACGTCGCGTATCGCCAAGACAAATCTGTTTCATTAATTTCTTAATTAATATCCAGGATGTCGTAATATGACGATGTCTCGATATCGATGAAAAATATCGTGATTTTCTTATTCCATATCAAATTCTGCCATTCGCTATCGATTTGAATCGGGCTTAATCCGCGTAGAAATCCACGTAAAGGGAGCAATGAAAAATGACGAAACGAAGAACGAGCAAGCGTTTATGGAATTACGGAATTATGAGTTCTTATCTTCGGCGACGAGTCGTGATCCTGACTTGCCCTTTCCAACAATTAGTCGCCAGTACCGCAGAGGTTCCATAAGAATCCCCTTAAGACAAGGGGATTTCGCGGCACGTAACCGCGAAGGGCTGGCTTAAGCTCGAGAAACATAATTAAAGTGCCTTCAAGTTTTCCATTTTGCGTTAATTCCGGCTTTTATCAGTCGCTTCTCCATCCTCGCTCGCCGAAATACGTTTTAAATATCTCGGAAGAAGTTCGCCCGTTACTCGCATACAATAACTCGCTCGCTGATGAGCGCGCCAACATTTTTGCGATTTACTGATAACGTGAATTTATTCCCCTAGTTATTTCACTTGGCTCATTACGACCGTGCTTTCGCGGTTGCTCGCGGGATGAAAGCGAGATCACGGAAAGAGCAGAGAAATCGTTGTCCCGTGTGCGATGCATGCAAAACATTTTTGGCCTTCCAGATCTTGGATTATTTCCGTCTCTCTTCGTTTAAACGTGTTTAAACGGTCATGTGCGGATCGCTAACGCCGTTCGTTCCAGCCGGGTTAATCCGCATGCTAATTTTATAGCCTAGTCTGGCGAAATGGTAATTTGAATAGTAATTTTGTTGTCTTGACTACTGTCGGAATAGAACGCGTACCCTGAAGTATGCGTGCACGTCGAAGATAGATTTGCAGTCCGATACGGCGCGTGTATCATTTAATGACACGCAAGTTAAATTGAGTCCACGTCGATGATTGACAATTGCGAATTGCCAGTTGAGAGCAAGAAAACGGAAAACTTAGCAGTTTTATCGACGGCTGTCTTCTCATGACGTCGTCCAGAATCTTTTCGATTCGTTGACGGAATTCTACACGCGTAAACATTCCGCGATGACAAGAGCGCTTGGTGCAGCATTATTGCCAATAACGTGTGTTATTTGTTTCAACAACTAGAACGTAAAACGTTCTCCGGACAGCTCAACGACTTCCTTTTCCCGAATCACTTGCGATTCTCGCGCGATCACGTTCGACAGTTTGTGACCTCTTCAAGATAGATCTCTCTCGGCGCGATCTTATTCCGCCAACAAATCAGGCGAATAGAACCGCGCCGCTTTTTCCTGTACTACTTCTTAATTTAACCCATGACCCCAGTACGTACGATCGCCGCGCGCTATCTCGTGGCACTCCACGTGGAGGAGCGGGGGATCTTGGAGATTCCGCGTCGCCCTTTCCAAGGGCCATAGATACTCCGGGTAGAATGTGCAGAGATAAAAAGGGGATTAAGACGCGGCTGGTTGTAGCGTCGGACCATCCACCCTGCGTCCGCCCTCGCCCGTCCCTTCCTCGTTCTCCCGTGTAATTGTAAACTTACACTCCCGTGTGCCATAAATTTCCCTTGTCTTGGCTTAGTTTTAAAATTTCCCATTCACGCGAACCGCCTATTCCACCCTTGCCGGCCCTTTGCTCATTGTGCAACGAGAGAAGTCTCTGAAAAAGTTGGAGCAATTCCGCGCCGTCGCCGCGCTTGATGTATTGATAAGAAGAAAAAATGCAGTCCGCACGGTCTATTGTCTTGCGAGCTTTTCGCGCCGGCTTTTAATGTCTCATCCAGCGCCGGCTGTAAAAGTATCTATTCAGTTATCCGCGGCGCCGTATGATCTTTCATTACTTTCTCGCTACGGTGCGCGCGCGCGCGCGGAAGGACGCGATTTAATTCGCCGTCTCTGAAACTCCGACGTCGCGCGATTTCCATCACACTCTCTCTCTCTCTCTCTCTCTCTCTCTCTCTCAGCGTTCGCCCGTTCCCATCATCCCCTTTGCCCTTGTGGAATATGCGTCGTTGCGCATTACTTGTAAATCCGGGAGGAAGAGGGATGAAATCACTTGACCGAGATCCGAGCGCGGGGAATAAGCGAATCAAAATTCCAAGGACGGGAGAGATCTTCCTCCGGAGATGCTTCCTCGTAAGAAATCCAACCCTTCGCAACGAGGGGACGCGAGAAACGCGTTACTTTCACTTTCACGGCTCCCCCTTGGCTCCTCTCCTCTGATGTTCCGTATATATGGGAAGCGAGATTACCGCGGCAAACATAATTTCTCCTGTCTTCTCCCTCCCTCGGGTCTCCCTTGCTCTCTCGCGGACCCGCTTTTTTCCAGAGCTCCGTCTCTCTCTCTCTCTCTCTCTCTCTCTCGCTCTCTTCTCGGCACGAGCAATTTCGATGAAACGAGTCACTCTCCCTTGTACAGAAACCCTCGTGCGTTTCGTATTCGTTGGGGAAACGAGATCACGCCGAATGACGATCATAATACTTGAAGATTCGCTGGTAGAGCTCGAGGAGCGCGCGCGGGGGAGGGAGCATGCTTTAACGATAGATTTATGCAAACTGGCTCGTTAGTCGTCTCATCTCTGTAACGTCTTTGATTGCAAAAGTTCTACCGCTGTTTATGCGATTTAATTTTCTATCGTGACGAAAATTGGGCGATTCTACCGAAAGCACGATCGTTCTTTGTTGCTTCGGGCAACAGCTCGAAGCTCGGAAACGTGACTCGGATGGTTAGCGCGTACGAAGTAAGTTATAAATATTTCTTACACAAAGTATCCAAAATCTTTGAGAATATCGTCCCTCCATTCTCGACAAAATTTCTTTGTTGCTTTCTGCCCCGTTTACGAGAGATTATTACCCTTTCATTTTATAGATCCGATCCTCTGCATCGATTTCAATGACGTCCCGGTTTTCTTCCGTAATCAAGTCCGGAGGCGTTTATCAATTTGCGGTGATACGCTTTATTCGTTTCGCCGAACGATCAGTTTTAATCCGAGGCATGGCAGAGAGACAATACAGGACAACGATAAATGCAAGACTACGACGGCGTGATCCGGCGCATAAATAAAGATTTATTCATAAATAAGACGCGCGCGCCATGTAGCTCGCCGCCAACTTTGTTCACAGAGTGAACACAATATAAAGTTCGCCGGTAAACTTGGACCGCCTATCTGCGACAAGCTCTTCCGCCCCTTTTTGATATCGGCGACGTCGAAGGAACCGGCGGAATCGCCCTGGAATAAATGTAAAACGTAACTCTGAACTTTCGATCGCGGCGCGGACGGACGTCATTTTCTGTATACCGGCCCGCATCCTCGTAGATCGTTTCCGGTGGCTCTCCCCCGAGAACGGGGAGACCGCGGGAGGGGACCGCGTAAATATCGGAAGCATGAAAAATGCACCGGGCGATAAAAAAGAAGTTTCGGTCGTAAATAAAGATTTGCTTATCTCGTAAATAACGCAGACGACCGCGGCCGATCCGCAAAGTCCGGGGCTTCAAACTGCGACGTCAAGTTCTACCTTAAATATCCCAGCTATCAACAGGCCGAATATTTCTCGAGACTGCCGATCTCAAAGGCGACTTGAGAAAGGCGTGTATGAGCGAACCTGTTCCGATCCCTCTCCAGATGAGCGGGAATCCTAATCCTTGCTCAAGCGAGGCAAGTCAGATCCTTCTGACGGCCATTCCGAGCCTCAGCGGAGCGCGAGCTAATTAAAGCTGCAGAAGACTGCAATTTTTCGATTCTGCTATTAATCGCTTCTCCCTATCGCTATCGTATATTAGGCCGCCGTAGTGCAAGGATAAAACGCGGATAAGCCGCGGCGCGCGGCTTTATTTTCGGATCACGAATGTAAAGCCCTCCCTGCCCTCGATAGCCGGCGAGTTCCCTCCATAAACGAAGATTTATGCTTGCCATAAATAAAGGCATAACTTGTTCCCAATCGTTGATACAAATGTATACGGATACAGGCACGCGGGCGGTAACAGGCTGCCTCGCGGGCGACATTAGCGTTCCTCCTTGCGGATTCCGAGGGCTTGCCGTAAATTCTGTTTGAATAAATGGAAGGCTCCATTTAGAATTTCGACGAGGCCAGATGGGCCAATAGAACGTTACTTCCGGATGGAACTTTCCAACTACCCGCCCCCGTCCCACCCTACGACGCGATTCTCTCCGCAACGAGAAATACCACCCCGGGAAGACACCTCCGTAGGAAGGAAATAGAGGAGGAGAGGTGGAGAAGAGAGAGAGAGAGAGAGAGAGGGAGAGAGACGATCCGACCTAACTCAGCTACAGGCGTGCGGCTGTATCATAGCAATAAACATTCACCCGCAGCGCGCGAGGGCGTGAAGAAACGCGAGGAAACGCAATTGCTCTTCGGCACTCTCCTCCTTTATTTCCCTGCTACTCCGTTCTTCCTTGGCGAACAGTGCTTGCTTCGAGCTGCTTTTTCGAGCAACTTCCCGTCATCATGCAGCAACGACTATGGTGTCGGTATTTTTCTACGGCGTTGCTTACGCTGCTTAATCCTCCTTTCGCGTCAGTGGCATAATACGACGCGTGCGTGAGTTAATTAAATTTATTCCGCCGTGATTGCTGTTATTACCGCGTCGGAATTGCGTCGAGAGCTGCTGGATGAAAGGCGATCATAGCTGGGCTACCGATCGCTATTTTTCCAATCGATCGGCGAAGCTTCTGATACGATTTTCCTGGATGAAAGGGAGAATTCAGACGAGACCTCAGCGCGCATGCTTGGCGACTTTCCTCTTAAAAAGAACTTTAACTTTAGCGGTAGAACATCCCCGCGATGTGCACCGTGATGATATCGTCTGATAACGCAGCTTGTCGAGTGGTTGCGTGCGATATCGCCATAAATGCAGCTTAAATAAGTAATATTAGCGAACGGCGCAGCGAGTTAGCCGGTTAGAAGTATGCGATTAAGTTTAGAGACACCGTCATTAACGATAATAGGGAGGAAGGCGTTTAGGAACTACGCTCGCCGTAGAATCGGGTAATTATTCACCTTTTAGCAGCGGGCAAAAACCGGCTATATAAGGCTGAGGAGTTTCTGAATGCAGCGAAGTTGGCAGCATCGCGCAGTTGCAAGTACTTTAGTGCTTATCCGTTTTTGTCTCGGCCGGATGCGCCGGATATGTTTGCGAAGTTCCAAGTACGGAAAAAGCCTCTCCAGTGCGCGCTCTCGCAAACCTGACGCTTCAGGGTTGTCCCTTTTTGGTTTGCGCGATGTCATCCCCGTCATTTCATGGCCTCGGTCGAGGCTCCAATCGTGGCAATCTTGGCTCGGCTTCAGCAAGATGATCGCATCTTGATCTACGACGGGACAGAAACAACGCTCGCAGTCTTATCAGGCTAACTAGTAGCCTCTATCGCAGAGCTTATCTCTCGCGAAACTTCCGCCATACTTGTGCACTGCGCAAAAAGCGCCTTTGATGTTTAATTTTGATGTTCCCTTCTCGTTCATCGGTCATCGTCATATCGCCGCGTACTCGTCAACGAAATTTGTATCCCGGCGTTTTGCAATTTGTCATTTAGCGAGGAGATTTATTGGCTTACGAATTAATTTCTGAAGTGAAGTTTGAAAGTTGTTTGCAAAAGTTTGCAAAAGTCAGGAAAGATTTTAATCGATGAAATATAGTCCCCGTCATTCTCGATGATCTTAAGCCATTTATCGATTGACCTCGGCCGTCTTGGCTCGGTGAAATGATCAGTGCGATGAAATCAAGGGCAAGAAATTAATTTGTAGCACAATATCCGTGGATTTAACTTTGAATGCTCTAAACGGAAAATAGCCAAATGCATGGGATATGTGCGGATTATCTTGGCCGTTTCATGGAAATCGAAAGTGGAAACGGCAAGTGCGTCGATTTCAATGAGCAATTCGTATGTTTATAATCTTCGCGAGGCGCGCGACTCGCCGCAAACTGCGCAAAAGCGATTTGTCCGCGGAGGAGTCTCGGTTCGGTATAACTTTCACGTTTATGAAGTTGGAGATGCGGAAAGTTTTCCTTGAGCCGCGGAAGAGGGTGCGATCACGGAGTTGGCGGGGCCTTTGTCCCCTGGCAAAGTACTTTCGATGGCAATTGGAATTTTCATATCCTTCATACGGCGCCAAGTGAGAACATTGGCGATTTGCGGCGGGAAACAATCGGAGTCCAACTCCGGCCAGAGACAACTACATTTCATTTCGATGATCTCTTTCTCTCATATTTATATCTCATGTATCTCATCGCACATCTTGTATCAAGAGAGATGTGTGCCGATGCTGTCGATGTGTATGCGCACAGGTATCGATTTTATGAAGGAGATATGTTGGAAAGTAAAGAGAGGAAGGTTAAGGCGGGAATTTATACTTTTACGAAAAGTTTAAATTTTCGGTGACGAATATAACGATGCATATACATATATATATATATATATATATATATATATATATAATATAGGTACATATACATATTTTTATTCTGTTCAATACGAGCGAAGAATTACCCTTCTATCTCCATGCGGAATATTTCGATTCCGTCCGAAAGATAAAGGAAAGAGATGATCGACAAAGTTCTCGCAGAGCAAAAGAACTGGAAACTTTTGTCTTTCGTCGATTTACATTGGAGTACGAATTTTCCTATGGAGTGAATTTTCACGTTCAAAGAAAATACGTTTGAACGATTCAATATTCTCCAAGTTCGAATACGCGAAAACGGTGACTGTAAGAGCATTCAATATATACGTTTCAACGCTCGACTTCTCTTTCAAATATTCTTTTACACTGATCGCACATGTCACATTCGTTTCCCGATAATCTTAAATAAGATTACTCCGAAGGAAGGAAGTGTACCTACTTACACGCAGACGTGTTTGATATGGAAACGAAGTTAATCTGCAACAATCGCATGACAAACGTTGAACAATTTAACAGCGTATGATCTAAAGATGCTAATTGACTTTGGGAGACAGAATTGTACAAATTTCTTCTCCCGAGATGATTTTACTGGCTGTCGCATTCCACAATTAATTTAACAATCGCCAGTTATGAGTTTTAAGAATAACCCGCATCGGGTTTCCATTCAAGGAATTTCGAACGTTTCGTGCTTCGTATCAATCCAGGAAAATCTCGACCGAGTTCTTGCACGCTCGCGAGCAAGATCGGCTCAATTTGTCATTATAAGTCTCGCTACGTTTAACGGTATCCCGACCGAATCAGACACCGAATTAGAGAATTTACAAAGCAATTCGCATTATGAGTGCGAGTTCCAACGCACTGGAATAATTATGCTTCGATGAATATCGGCGACAGTCGGTCTGCAAAGCGGCGCGAAGTTGCTCGACGTTAATAGTCAAAATCGTCATATTTATCGTAGTTGTTTGTCAGTATTTATGGCGCTCTGCTTCACCGATTTCCGGGGGAAGGTAATTTATTACGCGGAAACATCCTGGCCTTTCCCCGCCCCTCCGCGCGCGCGGAGCCTGCGTTTTTACGGCGCTGTCACCGCGGAATACTGGAACAGCAAAATTCGCGTTGGGAGACTTGTACGTGTTGTGCATCCTTAGTGTACCGTTGTTTGCACTTCTCTCAAAGAGGAAAGGTGCAAAATAGCGTTCTCGATCCATCTGTCGTTGAAGCATTCATTTGATTTAGAAACGGCATATCTATACATTGAATTATTTGTCATATCCGATTCCAATTTCTCGATACTTTGGACACGCGCGAAACGAGAAAGACCGCTCGTACGTTCTGTATTCTATTTAAATTTCTTTAAGAAGAAGAGTCACCGTCTCCTTCCTCTTCCCACGTTGTCTTCTTTTTCCGAACGAAACACATAATAACCGAAGACACGAGACGAAGGACGCGGAAGGACGCGAGAGAAGTCGCGCAGGGAACCGGCTTCAGGTTTTACGAGCAACGCGAAGAGGAGCTGTCTGCTGCAACCCGCCGCGTCTCGTTCGACGGCAGGGTAGAAAAATTTGCAAATAAATGAACGACACCTTTAACGTCCATCTTTCCGAGTGCCCGCTGCACCGTCTCGAATTCGAGCCAAGTAACAAAGGCCGAGTTCAGAGCCGGAGCGGAAAGTGCGGAAGGAAGCGAGGAGGACGATGAAATCTCCTGTCACGGCATTAATTAATCGTCCCAACTTTTAAGTAAATCGCCCCGCGACGCCCCGCCTTTATCGTTGCGATTCCGCGTGTCAGCCGCCAGCGTCGTCGGACTATTCGTCATTCGGACCGCGGTGAGTATTTCCGAAACGTAAATTTCTACTGGCAGCGCGCAACTTTGCCAGCGGCGACGATAAATTCCGCATCCGAGGATGCAGACGCGGACAGGATTAACCGTCGCGACCCGCTAGGGAAGATGAAATTGGGGGGATTTTGGGGGACGGCCGACCCTCGGCGACCGCCAAGAGGAAGAAAGGCTTGATCCGAGATCGGCTTCCCCGGCTTTTAAAAATCAAGATCGCATCATCCGTAAACTTGAAATCAGAAGGAGAGAGACGCTCGCCGCCGTTGCGAGCGATCGATCAGGAGATCAGAAATTACTGTCCTTCGCGGAAAAAAACATTGCCGGTATTCCTGAAAGCTGAAAACGTGCTCGCGTTGGCGCGAGATGCGTGCCGAGCGCGCATATCGACTCGCCAAAGTGGAAGAGGCCGGTGCGAGAGCATCTGTCGAGGGTGAAGCAACACGGCGGGAATATAAAAAGCATTTCCTCCCGCCTTCGAGACTAGCCGGCGTCGCTGCATCGAACTGCACAGGGAAGGACGTTAATTTCCGGTTTCTCGTTTGCAACCGGAGCCTCGTTCTTATCGGCAGCTTTGTGCCGGCTCACTCGAATAAGCTGAAAATCATGCACCCGCGCGAGTGGCACGAGCGACCTCCTCCTCCTCTTAGTTTGTAAGAAAAGACGTCGCCGTAATTTCATGCCGAAGCAAAGGCGAGCCGAAAGAGAATAGCGGGAGGATGCGGAGGGCAAGTGCATACTTGCGAAGGAAGGAATGTTGTATCTGCCCGCCAGAAGAAAGAGTTTGCGGTACGTTTCCTCGAGGAAATTCCAAATTACATCCCGACGTCGCCGATCCTTCTCCTCCCATGTCTCTCTTTCGGTTTGACTATTCTTTTCGCGAGAATTACTGGCTTTTCGCCACGATCGGCGGGCACTGGAATCGCGCAAGTTGCACGTAACGATGCGATGCTGCGATGGGGATGACGCAATGTTCCCGTTGTCAATGATTATTAATTATTACGCGTGATTCAGCGGCCGATCAAGAGGCCGTAAAGGGCCCACGCTAAATATCCTCGAAGGCAGGAATAGTTCGCCAACTGTTAACTGGGCGGCGAGTAATGGATAATATTGTTCCACTGATAGTTATCAGCTCCCAGGACGATTGTAATCGCAGAAGTAGTTTCGGGGATCGCTTTTCAGCGGCCGCGACGCTAATAGTAACGCGATATTGAGTTTCCGTGGTATTTACGAGTGTCGTGGAGGAAACGCGGCCGCGATTTCTCGGTCCGCGCGGGATACTTAAATCGCGGGTCATCAAGTGAGCTTTGCACGCGGCGGTTTTGGATTAATTAGCTTCGCCCTAGCTCGTATCGCATTCCGTATCACGGCTCGATTAGCTCCAACGACGCTGCTAGCAGTGTTGGAGAATTAGTGATCTCGCGAGACAGCGAAGACCGGAGGAGCGTTGACGCTTGACCCCGTCCGTGACTCCGAACTGCCTTGCGCTTCGCGTGTACTTGAAAGTAGGACTCGCCGTATATTATCCGCCGTATTATTTATTTAACTCGGCAACATCTGTGCGCGCGTCGCGATTTAAACAAGTTAATCGCGGATGGGGCTCTTTTTTCTGATTCCCGCGTGTAAAAATGCTTGATTCGTTTTTCAGTATCGCTTGGCGGTACGGCCGAATCAACAAGCGCGCATGAATATTTATCGGCGCGCGAACATTTTCGATATTCTATTGTGCTGCGATATTTTTGTGCGCTCGTCGCGTCCAACGCTAATCCGAGATATAATGTACACGTGTTTATTATTAATACGGCATCTATGCAACGATAATAGCGTGCGATATCTTGTTGTGGAAACTGATGACGTTTATTATGAGCCCGGATCTCCGATGAATATGAATAACATGAATAATAGAACAAGTTATACGTATCATCGTTTGTGTCATAAACCATCCGCCCTATCGATCGCTACCACGAAGAGCCGAGCGTCCTTTTTTTCGACATAAGCATCCCGTATTCTGCCCTGGGAGAAGCTCGTTACGCAGTAGGTTCTTTTAATGGCGCTTTAGCGATACAAAACACAACTTGCCTTCAATGACCGGCTCGATCGTTGCTGGCCTCGCTATCTCGTTAATTCTCCGAGTTGAGTCACGAGTCGGATAAAAGCGGAAAGAAACTTGAGAAGATACAAGGATGCTTAAACGAGTAATAAAATATCGCTCAATTATCGGTTAATGATAATTATATTCCGCGTTTCCTTACAACCACGAGCGAGGAGCGCTCGCCGTTCGCTCGCCATCGCTGTAAGAGATTTACTTTAACTCGCGATGGAGTATCAAAAGCGGACTCGGCTTGTTCCACTTGTTCTCTTATTAACGCCCGTAATATTATATCGCGTATGTGCACACCGAGTGTACTCGCAGAAATAAAATACGCGTCAGAATACATGCATTCGCAGGCCACGCGAAATCGGATACCCGTTGCCGGTCATCTAAAATGCACTTTAGGATTCCGAGACAATTGGAACGAATTAGCATGCATTTAAATCGGACGATTCGCCCTGCGACGAGCGATCGAGCGACTCGAGAATACGTACTTCCTGTACCGTTATGCATAAAACTGAGCGAGAGAGAGAGAGAGAGAGAAATAAATCGAGGCAGGCGGAAAGAAAGAGCAAGCATGATGATGTAACTCCACTCTTGATAGCTTGAACTATCTTATCCCTTCATGTTATAATCCCCTGTGTTCTCGCAAGGACACAGGACGGATTAGCTGAAGGGCTATGCTTGTGGAATGGAGATAAACAAAGGATAACAGCGAATCGCTGCGAGTCTTCCCATTCTGTCAGCAGCCGCGTTAGAGCGCGTTAGGGCTCATCTCAATCTCAGTTCAATTTCTTTTAATTCTCATAACTTTGCGTTTTCCGTTTTTTTTTTTTTTTGTATTAGCAACGCGTTCATATCTTCTACGCGTTGTTTCAAAGATTATTTCAACATTGTATAAATATGATAGAACATATTTCGCGGTTTATATAATTCTCTCAGCATTCTCTCGCGATCATGAAGGAAACTTGCGACTTTATCGACTATTCCAGAGACGACTGGCCCCACGTGAATTGCACTTGCTGTTTTGCTGTTGGGTTATTCCTAAATATTTCCATCGCGAAAGAGCCTCGATCGCGGGCTGTCTCCGGCAAGAATCACACGATCCGTTAATACCCGAAATACCCGATCAAATCTCGTAAATCTCGATCATAGCTCAAGAGTTGAGTCGCGAACCGCGACATATAACGATAATCGAGAAATAAAAGTCACGAGCATGCATCCGACTCGAGCCCCGACAACGCGATGACAATCCGCAGTACTTTCGCGTTTCCCTCCTCGCCGATTAATCCCCTGTTCTTCCGGTTCGCGCTATGTCACTCCTGGGACACACCCCAGTTTTCTGGCGTCTTCCGGTCCCGGCTGCTTAGGACCAACCGTCGAGACATCTTCCCTCTCGTCTTTATGGCGCTTATTCGATAGTACTCCTGCTAATGGCATTGCGATCATTCGGAACATAATTCAGCCCCAATGATCGTCCCGATCGTTAATGCCCGCTTCCGCGGTCTCGTTAATTCTCCGGCTTGAGCCTTTATACGGTGCCTAGGTGTGTTGTAGGTGCGAGGAGTAGGTGTGACGGTGGAATTGCGGCGTGCGCCGCGGCGGAGACGTCCATGCGGGAGGGAAGGGAGGCGGACGGGTTGCCAGAGGGAGAGAGAGAGATAGTCACTATCAATTTTCCTCTAATGGGAGTGCAGCACCGTAACGAGGTCGTACGAGAGGACCGGGGAGAGTGTCGCGAGCGATCGCACTCGCGGTAACGAACTCACGACACATTGTGTCACCGACATTAATGACGTAACAAGAGAATCGACGATGCCAGGCAGACGTTCCAGCCTCGGAATTTTCCGGAAATTTGTCAGATGCTCTCTCGGAGACTTTATCCCCGCCCTTCGTCCTCCCTTCCGCCCGCTTTCTCCGTGTTTTGTTCCCTCGCGATTGCACGTGTCCCGATGTGAGGGAATTAGTGCGCCGAATTTCTGCGCCGTCCGTAACTCTGCGATTACATCGCAGGCAAACCGATACGTCGAAGGGACCATCGAACTTTCCTCGTCAGGGCCGGCAAAGATCGCAAAGATGGCGACAGTCGGGTTCCTCGTCTCCGAAATCGGAATCGTGAATGGATTTCGTTCTCGCGGAGCGTTCATCAGCGTGATGGAAGCGGATCTCGGAGGAGCTGGCCAGCAGCTTGCAGCATCCGTGGACCGCCTGGAAAGTAGATCGATAATCCGTCGCAGTCGGGAAACCCTTCACCGCGCGGCGAGATGTTTTTTATCGAGGGGGAGGGGAGGAAGTCTAGGGGCGATCGGAAGAAGCTGCAGCTCCAGAATGACTCCTTCTAGAGGGAATCTGAGACATCAGGCTAATCAGGCTCCCATTCATCCCTGCCGTGGCTGCCGCTCATCGGCATTCGATGTTTCGCCCGATGACTCGCTGCTACTTTCGCCGCAGCGATCCATATTTACGCGATTTCGCGGTAAACTCGCAGGCAGGGTCTTCCTCGCGGGGGGGGGGGGCGGGGAAGGAGGGGTTAACGAACGCGCGCGGCTCGCGATCAGCGCGGAATCCCGGCCAGCCAGCCAGCGTGTGCCCTTTGACAGGCACGCATTGTCACGGGGATATGCAAATGCGCGTGTTTACCACGCATTATGGCACGGAATCTCCCCGTATTTGCGCTGCAGCTCGTATCAAGACGCACCGCGCCGCTGCAATATGCGGATCCGCGTGTTTACCCTATCCCGGGCCGCGGTCGGTGTCACAGGCGGATTGTGAAATTGGAAGCCGCCACTAAATCATTGACTTACCGCGCCGCGACAAACGCGCCTTTGCGCGGCGAGACGCGCGCTTTTGCAGCGCGTCTGATCCAATTAAATCCAAGGGCCGACATCCTTTTTTCCGCCGAGATTTTACGGGGATTTGAGATTTGTCTGTGTCAAGGTGAGCCCGAGCTCACCGTCGAGACGAGTATCAATAATCTTGCGCACCTCGAGAAAGTCCGGAAAGTGAATTTAATCGATATTCGTGGATTATTTTCGAAAAAAAAGGGAGAGTCCACCGCGCGCATGTAACACGCGAAAAATGAAAAATTGTCAATTTTTCGCGCGCGATTTATGGAAATCCATCACTTTCTCTTTCCCCCTCATTGTTCGACACATTGGCCGAACGGTCATATCGTAAATACATTTCATGAATATGCATGCGCGCTTCATACGCGCATTCCCTAATTATCGCATACGCAATTTTGCTAATCGATACCATCGAGCCGTTGTATCACAAAAACATTGCGTTATATTCACGTGAACGCGATCCTATTAGCGTGTGCAAATCAGTTTAACAATTCCGCAGTAATCCCTATTTCAGACCTATGAAAAACACATTACCGCGCGTCATACTTTCGGAAATAATTCTCCGACCCGTCCGACCGTCCGATTCGTCGCGAAATCGTGTGAAGCGAGGGGGAATATCGCGGAATGAACGTAAAGACAAAAATTGCAAGGGAATGCAAAAAGTAATGTCTCCCAGGCTGGCAATTGGTTACCGCGGCTCGCCGACACCGCGTGAAATTTCTAATTTCATCTTCGCCGCGTGGCGGAACGCTCCTCGGAGTTGTCGTCGACTTTTCTCAGAATTAACGGAGAAATTTTTGCGACTCCTCCCGTGCGCGCTCGTACGCTGGCGGGCAGAGGACGACTCGCGATGAGAAAGGAGGGAATCGCCACCCTCGCCCACTCCACCCCCGCTGTGGATGAAGTGTCGGCTAATGGCGATAAGCCGTCCGCCGGAAACGAGCATTTCTGCGGGAAGTTGGCGAGTTCAGCGTTTTTATCCATATTCCTCGCGCGTACGGGAGACCGAGAGAGAGAGAGAGAGAGAATGCGATCTGGAAAAGGGGTAAAAACGAGGCGCGGGGAATGAGGGATTTTGACGAGGCAGCTGAAAACTCGCGGCCGCGGCTAGAATTTTCCGCGCGCACCCGATGATACCTTCTCATCGGCCGGGCCTCGCCTCTCCCCCCCCCCCGCCTCCCTCTCTCTCTCTCTCTCTCTCTCTCTCTCTCTCTCTCACCCCGCCGGAGCGTAATTCAGATCTTACGGCCCCCGTTGTTTTAAGTTTCATAACGGTTTTTACGACCGCCCGGCAAGAACGAATTCTCGGAGCGCGGATGGCTCGCCGGCTATCGGGGGGATAAGTGAGGCCAGCGCGAGGGTGGGAATGGCCGTTTCGGTTTGATGTGTGGGGGAATTCCGTGCGGGGATGGTCGCGCATTTTCGAGAAAATGGTAAGGCAGGCTTTGACGTTTGCGGGGCAAACATATTGCACCGCCGTAAAGACGGCTACGTCCGAAATTTCTCGCAGCTGTCACATGGACGCAACGTACATGGATGGGAATAAAAAGGCAGGAAAAGAGGAAAACGAGCGCGCATGCGCACGCGCGCACCGGTTAAGAATTTGCTGCACACCGCGGCAGTGGTGTTTCGTGCCGGCCTGCCCGAATAGAGATCCTCAATGACGTGGCATTCGGAAAAGCCGAGAAAGAGATTACATCCGTGTCGCGCAGCTCGTCGTTTGACAAGTCCCCGGGGAATGCCGTGCTGGCATTCTCCGAAAACTCATCGAGATAAGTGGCGCGCTTCGATACGACCGCGAACGCGTTTGGCGGAGAATTAAGGCATTAAGAATGGAGGGAGAAAAGTCCCGAGGAAACACTGCATTAACGGAAAAGTCATCCAACTTGCGATGAAATTCGAGCGAGCCGTGTCGCTCGAAAAATTCGTGCGACGCGGAATTGTGCGTTTCGCAACGTTGGTTGCGGAAGATATTTAATTAATTAAATCTCTCCCATTGATGTCGCACGAGCGGTTTAATTTGCTGGTTAAATTTTAAAATGCCACCTATTCAAAAAAAAGAGACAGAGAGAGAGAGAGAGAGAGAGAGAAAAAGCGGGAAAAAAGAAAAAAGAGTTATCCGGGATATTGCTATTTGCATAATTCAGATTCACTCGCGAGATTCACGGCGCATTTCTCGATGGGATAATATTTAATCGGCATATTTAATTTCAGCAATTTAATTTCGATATTCGAGTGCCCGTCTCGCGAAATTTGTACATCAGGCGCGCCGTTTCATTGAAAGCGCGGGCTATCGATAAATCGCATCTCGATAGTGAGATGCTCGCTGAGACGGGATGCTGGAGCCTGAGCTAGAGGGGGAAGGAGAAATCTAAAAGATCGTTAATTATTGTCATGAAGGTGTTACCGAGATCTTTGCGAATTGCCGCGTTCGCGATAGGAGGAAAGAACCTTCCGAAAATTAAATATTTTCCGGTTCCTAATGGATCAGAGTCATCGCGTATCGCTGCCAAGTACTTCAATGGTATGATCTTTTCGACGTTTCAAGTGTTAGCCGATACTTGCAATTGCGGATTCAATTATTTCTAAAAAAGCAAGATTCATAAACGGAATAAATAATTCGTCCCCGAATATCCGTACGCATACCCTATCCCGTTATCATTCCAATCGTATTTCCGATAAAAGTCGCAGCTGTACAATGTACGAGAGAGAGAGAGAGAGAGAGAGAGAAAGAGAGAGCTTGTTGAAAGAAGAGAAAAAAAAATGCGCCACTCTTTCTTTTAAATCATTTCGAGATTTTCCGCCGTAGGCAGAATCAGAGAATCTTCCGGCTCGCTCGTTCAATGATTCACGCCGTCGAGTATCGCGCCGAGTATCGCGGACAATCGCAAGATTGGAAATTCGAGGGCGGGAGGGCGGGACTGGTCCAAAATTTATCCGACGGAAACTACCCTCGGTGGCTAGCGCCGCTAGCCGGGATCGGGCGGTAGGACAATGGCCGAATTTCGTGAAAATTCGCCGACCACGCCGGGCTTTCGGTCTGCCGTGGAAAGCTCAGGGGCAAATCGGGGAAAGGGCGGCGCGCCGAGCTTGCTCCTCGTATTTTCTCTTCCTCGGCAGCTGACGCGCGCGTGGCTGCGATTATTTAGGGGCAGATAGTAGTGCACGCCGCCTCGTGCACCGCGTGCGTCTCGTCGCGGAATAGCGCGGCGCGCCAGAGGACAGACCGGAGGAAGAATCCACGAGAGGAGAGAAAGAGAGTCGGAGGGGGGAGGGGGAGGGGGRGGGGGAGGGGGGAGGGGGAAGGGACGAGAAAGACCGTCTGATACGCGAAGGGAAGACCTAGTTATCCCGAAAGGGATGGCTGGAATAGGATTCTCCGGTTTCCGGACTAGCGCGAGCGGCACCCTCCGGGCGCACGTACCTTTTTCACGACACACCCCCGCCAGCAGCCCGGGGCGATGGAAGTGCGATAGCGGATAGGTTGATTCTATCGTCGGTATTACGTTCCGCTCGTACGGCCGCGTGATGCATGCACGCACGCACGCATGCACGCATGTTTTAAAATGAAAAKGGAATGACGGCGGGGGGRGGGGGKGGGGKGKGGGGAAGGGGGAGCGGGATACCGATTTCTCCTCGCGCCCGATTCACGATCGCTTACCATTCGCTCGCCTACGTACGACGTTTGTCCTCTTCCTCCGCGTACCCCCCGCTACCCCCGCTCCCCCCCAAATCCCCAACCCCCGGAGGAAAATTCGGGGGTTCGGAGTTCCGTGGGGAGTACACGCAGAGGCTCCCCCGTCATTGAAGAAGCGACGGGGGTGTCCTTATAAATCCACCGTGGGAAGCGGCAATTTGCTCAGCGCGAGCGTTATCGCGTTACGATCCCCCTGAACGCTGTAACAGCTGCTTTCCGGCATATCCGGCGGAATCGAAAGCATTATCGGGGAGAGATACGTTATCTTTCGCTGTCGTGGGAGACGCTCCTCGCGTCCCTCGCGTCGTTATATCCACGAATCGCGCTGTTACCGCGAGAAAATGAAGGCAACGGCGGTTGCCGCGGACTCGCCGCCCGAAACGAAGACGGAGGAGGGAGAGAGGAAACGAGAAAGAGAGAGAGAGGGAGAAATTCGGGAACGGTGTTCCCGTAGGAGCAGTCGGCGCCAGTCAGACAAACTTGTCCAAACCGGAATAACCGACCCTTAAGAACCGTCGAGGCGACGGGGATTACCTACCGGGGGCGCGAGGGAGGGAGGGAGGGAGGGCGGACGGTTTCCACCGCTTCCTCATTGTTTCCGCGCGATTCCCGAGGAATCTCTCGAATTTCCCCTGCCCTCCCCTCCTGGTCTCGCCTGGCTCCTTCGAGGGCGAAGGCGAAATTAGAACGCCGGCGCCGGATTCGGGACGGCAAAGTGACGCGCTCCCGGGCGAAAGTGCACCGGAAGGCATTCCGCCCTCTAAAGATTTCAGGCCGGCCTGCACCAGCGGTGCAGGCGAAACGGGACGGTGCATGTAAATAAATTGAAAGATAAATGCAACGTGGCACGTACGGGCGCGCGATGACGGCGTTTTTCACGCGAGCGTTTTTTACTCGGCCGCTGTTTCGCCTTTATCGCGCAGCCCCTGCCCTTCTTGTTCCCCTCCGGTCGCCATATTTTATTTCGTCGCAACTTGACCTCCATCCGACAGCCACAATGCCGGGGACGTAAATATTTATGTCAACGGGCCGCGGTTTCGCGGCGTGCTGCATCATTTCTGACACGCGCGCCGAGCACATAAATCCGCCGAATTGATTTTCTGTGCTTCCCTCTGAGGAGGGAGAAGGAGCGCTCGCTTGATGTCCTCGGCTATGTATCGTCCCCTTGAAGATCATCGGATATCCGTCGCCGCGCGCGAGATAATCGAGCGTCCCTCATCTCGAAACTGCAGACGGCTGTTAAGTCGCCCTCGTGCAATGAGGGAACGATCGAACGACCGGTCCGGATCCAGCGGATGGATTTATCGGCAAACCGCGTGACAGATATATCTATCGCGGGCGAATTTCGCGCCAATCCAAAATCTTCAAGAGTCCCCGAAATTTCATTCACGTACGTCGCGCGAGTGTATCGTTCCTCTGGCCTCCCACATCCCGGAATCACCATTGCATCCGCCTACGAGCGCGTCTCCGCTTGAGAATAACAAAAGGCGGCACAAAGGAAGGACGATCGAAAATCGCTCGAGCCGGCTCTCCGCGACGAGTTCCCCGATATCCTTATTTGCGGATCATCTCTGTCTCGGGAGAGCGCGCAGGCGCTCGCGCGAATATTAAGCGACATTATCGTTTAACCGATCTATCGTCGTTCTACTCCCCCCCCCACCCCCTCTTACCCCCTTCCGCCCCCCCCCCCCCCCCCCCTTACCCTCTTCCGCCCCCCCCCCCCGCTTCCCGGCCCAGGCAGCGACGTGATATAACTTTTTAGCGGCGGAGCGCCGTCTCCCTTTTCTCCAGGGTCTCATTTTCAGACACTTGACGCCCTTAACAAGTCCACGAGACGAGCTCTTCTCAACTCCGGTTTCGAGTGTCAGCAACCGTCATAATCCCGCTGCGCGATCTCCTATCCCAGCCGGGTTCGGCTCTCCCCGTCATCCGATGGGATATTCACCCTCCGGGAGGGAACTAATCTGCCCTCCTCGTCCAAGTCCTTCGATATGAGGGCTGGCGGAGAGTGATCCTCCTTTTAAGTTAACGCCTTTGGAAAAGGAAGGAATAGAGGCGACCTCACTCCATCTCGTGATTGCCTCTCGAGTTTGCATCAAAAAGCCCTCCGTCTTAACTGGCGGGAACCTCGATTCGGAACTGAACTTGTCGACGCATCTCCGCGGATATCGCGTCCCGCTGGCGAAAATGTTTGCCATGATGAATCTGTATCGCTTGTGACTGGCGCGATGAAAGTTCATTTGCGCGCTTAGATTCGCGGTAAATATTGGCGCGATGAAACTTAATATTAATGGAATATGAGATAAACAGAAATTCTGGGATTTCCTTTTCTTTGCGAGCGTCATCAAGGGAGTTACACGGTGTCGAGTTTATCTGTTTATTTGCTCTTGCTGATGAAACATTGACGCAATGCCGAAATGCAGGTGACGCGGAAAACGCGGTTCCGAAAGCCAAGTCCGAGTCGGCATTACATCAGTTCGCGTATTGTATTTTCTATCAGCTGATTAGCGGTTATCATCGCCATTAATTAAATTTAATGGCACTGATGAGACTCGATGGGACTTGTTCGCTGAATGCATCCCCGTCCTATTTCATTGGACTTGAGATTCTTAAGATCGTACCTTAAAGTTATCGCCTTATTCTTTGGCTTCTTCGTCATACGAGCGCAGTAAGGTGGGATATTTTCTTGTTGAGAGGGTTTAACCATGCTTCACCGGAGTTCCCCGACGTCAAGAATGGTTCTTTGAAGTTAGCACCTCCATTGAAGAGGATGATGAGACGTAATCCGCGCCATGTTGGATCGTTGACTCCGCGATCGCTATCTTCCACATTTATTTCAAAGAGCTTTCCATTAATAATCGCAAATTTCATTCCTGCCGAATTGCCTTCGGTTTTTAAATCAATAACGTGACAACGAGTGACGAGAGGACTGCGAGAGATTTCTATTGGACACCGAAGCTTCTTTTTTAAAAGAATCTTTGTTAAAAAGATTCACTAATCTTTCCTATGACACGAATATGTATGCGTATCACTTGATAACGGATTGGATTCTCAGATCCGATAATACAGTGACACGGTAATACATTTTCGTGCATTCTTCTCTGCAAGAATGGCGTGAAATGAGGTGTTCTGTCGGAACTGATCCGACTTGATCGAAGTTTGAAGAATGGGTGCTCTGTGGAACTCTTCTCGTAAAGTTGCTATCGTTAATTCATCACTTTGTCTCCTAAGTGGTCTCGATTGTAATCTTCAAGATCATCTTTGTAAAATTGCATGACTTCGTCGCAGGAAGAAAGAAAATTTTTTGGAAGACTGCTTTATCATTCATCATATTTCGTGTTACTTTGACTAACTTTGATGCTTTGCTCTCTGTCTCTTCTTCTCTCTTCTCATTCATTGTTTCATAATATTGGCATCAACTTGATGTTGCTATTTTTATTTACAAAGATAAGCGAGATAAGCGAACCTGCTCCCTTGCAAATATGTGTTTCTCTGTAAGGCAGAACGTTTTAGACGCTTCTTTATTAAATATTTATCTATCCTCAAGATCTTTAGCAATTTTAAACTTTTTTAATAACTTACAGTTTTAACTCTCTTTTTATGTCGTCAGCTATTAAATCGAAGTACAATTAGATAACGTAGAACTCGGCTTTTTTTTTATTAATGATACTAAAAAATTCTGATAAAAGAGAACGCGGCAGTAGTATAAGTAGCATGAGCACGTTGTTTTGCCGGAAGATACTTGGAGCCAATTACAACTTTCTTGGCTGTTAATGCAAAGTTGTTGCTTCCAAGCTGCTTCCATATCATAAAAATAAAATAGGAACTGTAATTTTTCTTTTAACGCGGCATCCTTGCTTGCGGGAAAGCTGGCTGTTCTGTTTCCGTTAGACGCGATTTTTGGCGGAATAATTTGGCAATGCGACACTTGGATGCCTTCCAAACCTTGAATTTTTCTCTAAAAATATTCAGCGGGACTTTAAAGAATTCCACTCGTTTGTTAAAGGAATCTAGCGAGACTAAAAAATTTATAAGCAAGTCCAATCTCACCGAAATTTCTTCATCAACAGAGCGTTCTTTCCTCTACCGCCGCCGCATCTTCTCTAAAGCAGTCATCCGATCGCGAAGATGCAGTGTGTCTTCGTCAGGAATGTAATCTGGCTTCCGGGAAACGCCGCCGCGGCCTGCTTTCCAAGTTTCTTTCTGCGCGGGGAAAATTTCAGGAGCAAGAACCGAATGAAAGTTCTCTGACGCGCGCGGTTTCTTTGCCGTAAGAATCATCCGCTGTTTCCAACGAATTCGGCGGACAGCTCTGAAATAGAAAAGCTGTTTCCGGTTATTATTATTATTCTCCTGCGCGCACGTGAGCGTGCGCGAGAGACACGAGCGATTTAACTCGATTCAAAACAGCGCTAGCTCATCCTCCCTATCGGGAAACTCATCGCGAAAGTTCCTTCGGGAAAGTTTGCAATCTTTTGTTACGATTACTGCATACGTACGTCAAAAGACTCTCACTGGAATATAATATCCCCTCGAAAACGCTCTAAACACATTTACCTCCCGATTTATTTATCCTCTGATTGCGAGATGCGCGCGGTAGTTCTCCACGTCGACCCGGTTTCTCTCTCTCTCTCTCTCTCTCTCTCTCCCTCTCTCTCTTTCTCTCTTTCTTCTTGAATTCGTTATCGGTCAGGTCAAGGACTGGCAAGTCTTCCTAACGACATGCCCGGAATAAGAATGCTCCTGGAAAACTACCAATCTCGATTCCCTCGAATCAAGAAGACGAGTAAGTGAGTTTCGCAGCGCGATATACGCAGAGTTCGAAAAAACGGAAACCCGCTCGCCGCCGGGTTTCCATGGGCGATGCGAAGCCGCCGTGCCAAAAGGAAATCGTTTTCCCGTTTTATCTCGTTGCTCCAAGGAACGTTATGAAAAGCGTATTCGTGAGAAAATCCCGGATCGACTAGGAGAGCGCGTAGCTAACGGAATTGTATTCCCGCGAGGAGAAATCTAGGGAATAGATGTCGCGTATCAAGACGTAAATTAGCGCGCGTAGATTCGATTTAAATTGAAGCTCGCGAATGATTAGCACGGAACGGTTCAGGGTGTATTAATATATCCACATATATGCATAAAATCATTCGATAACGATAGTCATTACGTGTATATTAAATATTAAATAACACTGATTCTCCGCGACATTAATTCATTACATTCCTGCATAGAAATAAAAATGCTGCCCAATTTTCTTTCCGCGGAATTCACGCAGTACCGGCCCATGTGCTCGCGTCTCGATCACGCGAGGATGAAGAGAGCTCGAAGATCGATCCAATAAGTATTGTATTACCGCGTTTACGTCCAAGGCCAAAGCTTTCATAGCCATTCATCGCGTAGCTTTTCCTGGAGCATCGCCAGTACTCGATTTTCGAGAGACTCACCGGACGATTCCTCGGCAGTTCTCCCGTGAACGAGCTTCGAAAAAAAGAAGAGAGGAAGAAGAAGAAGAGGAAAGAGGAAAGCGAAAGAGTGAAAAGCTGGCGCGCTCGATGGCCATTCTGGAAATTCGTGGCCATTCTGCGATCTGCGCGATCAGAAAATCCTAGCGCGTTTATCGAGTATCAAATGAGCCGAAAACGTGACGAGAACTTTGTCACTGCGCTCGATGCGGCCTTGCATTTTCGACCTTCGCTTTTATGACGCCGAAAGTCTCGATGGCCGAAGAGGAATCTAAAAACTTTTGGAATGAAAAATTCCGCGTCCGCGACAGCTGTTCTTTTATGACTCGTTCATTCAAATCGCGGACGTTTATGTTCATAAATTGTTAATTGGAACTGATTAAACGGACAATTGATAATTCATTGCTGCGGACCGGCTGTGCTCCGTCCTCGCGCATCGAACGACCCGCATGCACATGTTGATGATTAATCAATAATGATATACGTATCATTTTACGAAGAAACTTTTCATTTGTACAAGTGAGTCTTTTTACTTGTGCAAGCAAAGAATTTCGCTTGCGAGTTTTTCTTGCAACAAGCGAAATCTTTTGGTTATACAACTGGAACTTTCTGATTAAGCTTCTTAATTGTATAAAGAGAAATTTTTTGCTTATACAACTGAATCTTCTTTTTGTGATATATATATATATATATATATATATATATATATATATATATGGTGTAATCAATAATGTTTTTACACGGTGCAGTGTATAGTATGTAATCAGTATCATGTTTGAAAGTCCCTCTCGCTCATCCGTTATCGATCGTGCTTTGATGATGTTCTCGATAACGTCAAGTTGACGTTAATGGAATTAACCGTTTAATAATCATTTACGGCAGAGATGTTATTTGTTATTTATCGCGCGATATTGCGGCGCGATTGCACGAGTGCATCTTTCCAGCAAGCGGGAATCCAAGCAGTTGTAGGCAGCCTTCGGTAGCAGGCGGTCGGTGCACCGGGCGCACGTGCGCCATGCCTCATTCTCAGTCGATGGCCTCATCGGAACTATCCATCTTGGAAATTGCCGAACCTTAGTAATCTAAAGTGCCGAAGGCTACCTCGGCCAACGTTGAGAAATAGGAACGCTTTAGCCGAGATAGGTTTTCGCATGTCCGCGGCCGAATATCGGCGACAGTGGGAATCAAGTGTGACCCGCAAGTAGCCTTGTAGGATGCGCGTCTTAAGCGAGAATTGAAATTTCGGATTCTCCAGCGGCCCGATATCGCCGGCATGCAGAAAACGATCGTTCGTTTCGATTAAGAGCCTCTGCCGGGGCGTTCGAGCTGTCTTTTCGGCGTTCCGTTTAAGCGAGCCTCAACTTACAACGGCGAATTCTCAAATCTGGGAATATCTGCGCCTGCGCGCGCAGCAGTTTTAGTTACCTTTCTCTTTAAAAATTGTTCTTACTTTAATGTTATTCCTCTTTCCCGTTCCTGCGGCTGCGGCATAATAAAGAAAGCTCGTTCCGCGCGGGGTACACATAAAAGAAAAATGTCGACTGTCAGTAGCACTGCCAGTAATGCCGGGCACACATACCGCTACTCGCTACAAAGTATATGGTAATCCCAGATGCTGGGAAGATTGTCGTAGGGAAGCGTCTGGTATCTTTTGCCAGGCGCATGGAGATGACTGCAATATATTAGCGTAACGTCTGCGAGAATTTTCCACGATCTCGCTGTGTTACTGCACTTATCTTCCACCTCTTTAGTTGCACATCTGATAATGCCCTCGTACATATATAACGCGGTTTCTTCCTCGCTCCGTTTCCCTTGCGCTCGTCTGAATCTTAATGCAACTTACACGTGGCCGCAAATCGCGCAGTATTTATCGATTACACCGCGGCTCGAATCTCCCCAACGCAGGAACACGTGACAGCAGCCAGCGAGAAGTCGCGCCACCGTTTTCATCAAGGCTTGGTTGACTGCGGCGATTCCTTCTTCCGCCGATCTCATCGCAAAATTTGATTTTGGCAAGCTTGTCTTCGAGTTTCGTCAGCTCTTTTCCCGCGCACGTGCGAAAATATAAATTCCCAAGCAGTCCACTGGCGCGTTACACTGACGCTTCTTTCGCGTTATCATCGAATCGACTCAGTCTTTGCATGGTCGAACGGAAGAGCCAAGCCACCAAGGCGTTGACGCCACGGTGGCCAACTTCCGATGCGACCTGTGGCCGTGTCCCCACGTCGCCGGATCACGTCACTCACCCCGGCGCGCCTCAGTTCGGCGATTTCCGCCATTCGCGCCCTCGGTAACCCCGCCGCCCCAATACCGATACTTATCGGCCTGTTTGTTTGCGGATAATTAATTACGACGTCTTCGCCCAAGTCGGGGAAGACGCGCTGTTTTACGATGGAACATGATAAATACTCTTCGTTCTCGTCGTCTTTGTCCCGCGGACCTTTATCATCCCCTTTCATCATCTCAGACGTGTCCGTTCCCTTCTTTACTAATTTTAATTACCTTACACCCTTTATTTCGAGAGATTTTGCTCTCGAGTTGCCTGCCTTTGACCCCGCGGCCTGCCCTTTCTTTGTCTTTGCCCTTTGTCTTCGTTCTCGGTATTTTTTTTTCCTTCTCGATAATAAATCGTATTATCCTCCGTTCGTCCAGCGTAAAGTCGAGAAATACGTTTCTAAGAGAGGCGTGGATATGAAATCCTCGCTTCAACATTCCGGGGATGTCGCTTTGAAGTTGCGAGGACTCGAAGTTCTCGGATGCTTGCATCTTTATGATAAATCTCTCCGTTTCATTGTTTCCGTTCGATTCTTCATGCTTCGTGTACGCTTCGCAGGATGAGCGTTCGTTACATCTCGATGATCCATCAAGTGTCTTCCCAAGTGTTCCATCATCTTCAACAATTAAGTGAAACAAAATATTGACTCATGTCAGAAATTACTTGTCCGAGTGCAACGTGCAATTCTTTGCGTTAGAAGAAGCGAGCTAGTGTTTGATACGTTTGCTGTCCTCTTGTACAACAAAACCACACGAGACTCGCACACATCTTGAATCATCTTGCGTAGACTTGGCCGCACTTGTGTCCGTTCTTTCTGTTCTATTTCGAGCTCGCTCTCCTCTCGAGCGATGCCGTTCCAACTTCCACGGCGGCTCTACTTGCTCTACTTGCGCTTTCTGTCATCACTCGAACACAATAAATAGAAATGGCAGCAGGAAGCCACAGGAGCCAGTGGCGATTCCTAATGGATTCAAATTAAACTTTAATCAAAGTCATCATGTTCGATTTTACGTTGCGTGTTTTCCATTTTGTTTTGATAATGAAATACAATCGCGCGTATCATCGGAGGCTATTATTTTCTGTTACACTTGTCGCCGTTTTGTAACTTTATTCGTCTTGCGCGTTTAAATTTCTAATTACACATGCCTCGTTTATTATGGTGCGCCACATGAAAGGTGGTCGCGTGAACTCTTTTCAACTTGTCGCATTGCCTCTGCTTTATTCCCAACTTCTGCTTGGCACAAAGCGCTGCCTCTTTATTTCTCAGTTTATCTTTAACCCGTGTACCGTACAGTGTCGTTCTCTCATGAAGGATAATAAAGAGGATTCTCTTTTCGATAGCGCATACGTCCCGTTGTGTCGTGCATCTTCCGCTTTGCTTGCGCTTCCCCCGTCTCTTTCCTCGTCTTCTTCTATTCTCGCATTTGGCCCGCGAGCGAGCGAGGATATCTCAAACATTCCCCTCGTTACGGTGATTCCGTCGGGCCTCCCTTGCTAACAATATTTCAGATATCCTGAAATTATGTAGCGCGAAGTCGGGGATTGAATTTCCGATGTGTATGACAAAAGGATCGCCGTAACGCGAGCCGATCCAATTTGCGGGCCTTAAATTTTCCATGCACCTTCGCACATTCAACCCGTTCAAATTAGTTCGCCTCCTCAAAGACCGATTCTGCAGATCCTCTCTTTTCTCGAGTTTCCACTTGTACTTCTCTCTCAAGTTTTTCAATTAAGCGGGCCGTTGTCATATTTCACTTGACTCGATTATTTTTCTTGCCTCCTTATTTCGTTTTGCTCGGACGGCCTTCTGATATTGCACGGGACGACACAGCGAAACCCCTCGTTTCGAAACTCAATACCTTTTCCCTCTTTCACCCTTCCGATCCTCCTCCTTCACCCACCCACGCTCTCCCCCCCTCCCCTCTCTCTCTCTCTCTCTCTCTCTCTCTCTCTTCCGATCCTCTCGCGCCATAAAGCCACGCGAAAGTCATTCAGTCACTCGCACGATCGTAACCCCACATGCTCGCGCTCGTGCTCTCTTCCAGTTTATTCTCCGCGTCCCTTTCTTTGATTGCCGTGTCACCTCCTTATCTCCCGCTCGTTTCCGGTGCGGCTTTTCCCGTGCGATCCCTCGCGTCTGTTATTATCGTAAAAGATCCCGCATCTCGCGCTACCGTAAGAAAAATATCTTTGTCCTCGCGCGAAAATTGCGAGCGATCGCGCGAAGAATAAATCCGCGGCAAATCTGGGAGAATCGTACGTGAAAAACTTGTTTAAACAATGCATCGTCGGGCAATCCCCCATCGAGCGATAAAATCTCTCTTGCCCGAGCGACGTGATGCAGTGATGAGGAATGACGCTTGAAGATACGCATCTCGGCATGCTCAGAGAGCTGCGCACTGTTTATTGCAACTATTGCAACGAAGATATCGTTAACGAGCAAGGCGTCAGGTCAGCAAACGTCCGCTTACGTTTTTAACATTTTTCTAATCTTCCCTGCCACGTATTCGCCGCGACGTCTCGCAATTGAGTGAAATCCTGAACTCGCGAGAATAAAGTAACAACAGTGCAAGCTGCAACGTGCACGTTATGTAATAAGATAACGGACATGCAAAACGCGGTAGCTCCCCCGAGATCACTCGGGGTAGCAACTTTTCAATTTTTCGTTCGCCGCGTTCGGCTAGCGATATTCCCTTCCCGCTTTCCGTTTAATCCGCGATGCCTCCTCTTATCTCCGCCGAGCCTAATTTCATTTTTTGTACTTTCCCTCGCGGCAAACATCGGTAAACGGTGCGCCGCTCTTTACTCTAGTGGTTTCATTTCCCCCGCATTTGTCGACCCGCCCGCTTCGCTTTTACCCCTAGCCGCATCTTGGATCTCGTTGACCCACCTTCGGGCGATTCTCATCGAGAGGAAAATAAACGAGCCACTTCATTCCTGATTTTACGGCGAAGATTTTATTGGCGCTGCGGTTTAACCTGATATTCCCGCGCTCCTCTCTCGCCTCCGCCTCGGGAACATTGCAAAAGTCGTTACCTTTTTGCAATATTTAGCCATTAAAGTCTCCCTGTGTCTGTGACAAAGTCGCCCGCCAATTCGATGGCCATCGTTGCGAAATGGCGAAATTTCGGCGTAGCCATACGTAGCCTCGCGAATTCTAATTAGAACAATAATTATCCGTGCACTGAAGAGATCTTTGTCCAACATTGGCATTCGATGAGGGAAATTTTTTATTATCAAAGTCGGCGAAAATCGGCTGCGTCGAGATCGCTAACTTTGCATTTCACGTTTCTTTTTTCCAGGTAAACCCGAACCTCGCGCGATAAAAGGGGGATTCATCGGCTCTCTTCGCTCTCAAGTTTCTGCGCCTTGATTTTGGTGCACGTTATGGCTTTCAGATGCACAAAGGTCAATCTCTGAAGGGAGATTCGTGCCACTTCGTGAATCTTTTATAATGCCCTCGATAAATTCCCACGGAAATTCGTAGCGAATCGCAGACAAGATGACTATCAAATAATCCTCTTTACAAGATTATCGACTTTGGTCTTTGGAGGATTCCTATAATGTTATGGGTTTACGAATCGACCTCGCGAGAGATGTAACTTGCCGCGATGACAAGCGATGCATAAACGATCGCTGTGTCTCTTATTTTTTCATACATGGAATGTTCAAGCATGGATGGAGAGATGTTGCTCGTTGAAAAAGTCTTTCTCCTCTCGTTGTCTTTGACGATTTAACGATTTGACAAACAACCGTTTCCCGCAACGCGGAAATCTAGACATTCCTTGAGAAAGAGAAAAAGAGAGAGAGAGAGAGAGAGAGAGAGAGAGAGAGAGAGAGATTCGGTTGTTGAAGCACGGACTTTGCAGAAATTAACATTGGATTGAAGGAGCTATTTGCGCTCTTTTATTTACCTCGGTGTACCTCGAATATTCGCAATTTACGATAAACCAATTGATTTAACGTTCTTATTGCATAATCTAACCATTCCAAATTATTTCGTGAATTATGGAGCGCAGGAAGTTTACAGCATCAAAGCGATATTTGTCAAGCGGGAAGATATAAAGTTTATTGGGACCGCGTGTACACACAAACCGTAATTACAAGTAGCTAATTCGCTGCGAAATACGCGCATTTACCGTAATGGAGTGTTAAATGTTTCAATTACCCGAGTCCGTCATGCGTTAATATATCGTAGCAATGTAATTTGCGTTATCATTTTATGCAATACCATGTCACTTTATCGCCACTAAAACAAACTCCACGTTAGCAAACGCACCAGGCATCGGGTTAATTATGATATCAGAAGAAAATACTGGCCTTACGCGCGCGACAACTATTTGCACTTTCGCAAGTGGCCAGCCAAACAAACATCGGGAATTAATTAATTAATTAAATCATCGAAGATGATCCGGGAGAAGGAAACGTATCGAGGAAACGGACGCGAAGAGAAGATGGCTAAATAACATTCTCTGACCCTCGACGCGAAATCGGACAACTACGATATCGCATCCGGTTCCATGTGCTCACTTATTCGCGCCAAAATTCGCGCACTCGAACAAGTCACAATCACTTAAACTGTGCAATATCGAGCGCTACCATCGAAACCTGCGCCTTTATCTCGCGCGAAAGCGCATTCGCAACCGGATGTACGCTTCCGCATATGCGCCCGCGTTCGTTAATCTTTTGTTGTCGCGTCGTATAATCGCCAGCGCCATCGCCGCATATTTATTTAATATACGACACCACTTTCGCGACAAGGAATGCCCCGAGATTGGCAAGTCCTCTTTACGAAGGCCGATGCAGAATTGGGAGGAAACCGTCGTTATGTATAGCGCCGTATTGTACGAGTTTTTTGCGGACGAGATTATGGCACCGAGGTCTGCGATTTATTTCCGGTACAACGCGCCTCGGCCTGTTCCCCCTTCGCCGTTGTCGTGCCGCCATTCGTCGATCCGACAGTTCCACTTCTTGCCTCGTTCCTTCTCATCCGTCTCTCATCGCGCGAGTGCTCTCGCCCTCTCGCGTCTCCCGTTTTTCCCTTTTTCTCATTTTCTTCCCCCTCCCCTCCCCCCCACGAGCATTCGTTTCGCCCCCACCCCCCCTAGCCCCCCTACCCCCGTCCCGCGAATATCGAGGGATAGCGCGCGCGCGCGCGCCACGGCGGGGGCGGCTGCGATCTATTGGCGCCATTCGTCAGATCGACAGCGTACGACTTCCGGCACGACAAGATTCCAGGACCGGCGCTCGAGAGGTCGTCCGGACTGACTGGGAACCGAAATGGATTTTCCCGGGGATACCCGGCGCATCCTGTATCCGAAATAATATAAATGGTTCGCGCTTCCTCTGCCCCCCCCCCCTCTCGCCCCCCTCCGTCCCGCTCCTCCCCGCCGTCTGCGCGAAATCATTTCGTTTCGCCGGCTCGTAAATTCGAGCCGAGCTAAGAATCCGACGCGGCGTAATTTAACGCAAAAATACGTCGCGCATTCCGCGCGAGAAACGGCAATCCCGGTTATGTGCTCTCTATCGCATGGCATCGCGGCATGGCGCGGCAGCGTAGATCGAGCTGGTCTAGCAGCCCGACGGCAACCCCCGCCCCGCCCCCTCCCCCCTCCCCCTCCCGCCGCTTCTTACGTATCCAGAAGTCCGAAGAAGCAATGAGTCGCGCTTGAAGCGTGCGTCGTTATCCAGACTCGTACCGTTATTATCGTGCAGACAATGCGAGCTTGCATCCAGACTCGATCGAATCCGCGTTGTCGGGATTCCCCGAGGGGCGGCGGCCACGCTCCGGCCACTGAAATTTCAAGAATAATCCCCAACGCGAGGAGGCAGCAAGAAGGGAGGGCGGGATAAATGCACGCCGTCCCGGGGGTCCGAAGGGGGAGGGGGGGGGCGGGGGATAAAAGTGCCGTAGCTGCTTAATTAGAGGGGCATAAAGGTAAATGGCTTATCGAGCGGGACAGCTGCGTTGCTTATCTTCAGTCGAGTAGCAGCAGATCGCAGCTTTTATTCATTCGAGCTCGATTATAAATTCAGGGTTCCGCCGGGAACCCCCGGTCTCTCCCTCCCTCTCTCCCCGTCCTCCGCTTCCCCCTCCCACCTCCCTCCCTCCCTCCCTCCGTGCCGGGCTCCCTTGGATGTTCTATTACTTTTTAAATGTCGTGCTTTTATCTTCGGCAAAGCGGACTGCGCAAAGATTTATCCCCGCGCTTAAAGCTTAATCTCTTCCGGCACGGATCTCGTTTCCGGATGTCACATCGCTGCCACGGACAGAAATTTATTGGGTATTATATATATATATATATATATATATATATATATATCGCTGTCTCTCCCCGAGCGATTGTGCAACGCGCGTATGAGACGCAACTCGCGGCGCCGCCGGCCGGAAGTACGTTTCCCCCTCCCCCTCCCCCTCCCCTCCCCCTCCCGCCTCCCTCCCACGGGTAGCCCGGAGATTTCGAAGGAAGCTGTCCGCAATTTCGGCAACTCGGCTCCCTCGCAATGGCGTTTCAGCGGCGCGGTTTCGATATCCGCGCATCGCTGCCGCGAATCACCATCGGCTTCCGCGGCTTTAGTCCGTGCGCTGTACTACAGCGTATACGGATCTTCACGTCGGCTCTGTGTACGTTCATGCGGAACGCGAGAGCCCCGAGAGCCCCGAAAAGCCAGTTTTTCTGCTCCCGTAGGCCCCCGTACGATCCGAGCGAAGCGCGAGCGCGGACAGACGTAATAATTCGACGTGACCGCAAATGTAAATGAATCGCTCTCCGACGCGTATGGATCCCTGTTTTAACTTGTCGAGTCGTTCGAATTCGCTGATCGGAGTCGTGGAACAGCGACTGAGCGAGGAGATGTTGATTTCATGTTTATTTTCGGGCGAGCGAAGGCGGCTGCGTTATTAAATTTGCGTTATTATCCCGCGGCGATTGGATCCGCGTTTCGTAAATGTGTCGGCGATGCGTATCATCGACGCGTTCGTTTCACCGCGCGCTTGAAAAAAAAGAAAAAAAAATAAAGAGGAACAAGGAGAGAAAAAAAGAGGAGCGACGTCTCTATTTCCGCGATTCGCGTTCCGCGTGTGCGTGCGCACGGAAAAATTCTATCGCGCGTTGTCTCGCTAGCTGCACGCATCCACGTTGCGCGCGCGTACGTTGACCCGCGAAATGTACGCGCGTACATATATCGCGTATGCATATACCTAGGAGAGCGGGGAAGAGAGCGAGAGAGAGAGAGAGAGAGAGAGGGAGAGAGGATGGAGTGCGCGCGTTTATATACGTTGACGATGTGTAAACGGCTTAAGCTATTACATCGGCAGCGGCTAGTCGGCACGTACGTCAGTTAATTCGCCTGTATCGCGACGTATGATCCTACAATTTACATATACGGTCGTGAGCGTGAGCGCGCATGCGCGCGCGCAACGTGCGTGCGTAAAGGCCACCGGACTGCGCGCTACCTCTGCGCCGGCCACTCGCCTGTGAACGGACGCATGGATAATTATTATTACGAAGCACTTGCCCGAGCGTTGCTTAAAGGAGATCTTGCAGCGGAGATCTGAGCGAGCGACATCGCGGAATTATCTCGAGCCTGTCGGCGTTCGCGTTCGCGATCGCTTCTCCGTCTACATCTCGCGTAACGATCGGCGGTCTCGCTGGCTCGAGACACGAAATTGCGGTATGTATGATGACAACGGCAAGGGGTGGGGAGGCTTACTCGATACGTGGATTGTCTAAACGGCGGACTGAGATGACGAGAGAAAGGGAGAGAAAGAAAGGGGAAGGGAGGAAGAGAAAGAAATGAGAAATGAGCCATTTTCTGTTTATATATATACATATATATGTATATTTCTCCGAATTTCTCCAAACATTTATATATCGCCGATGTTACGGCGATTTACATGACGTGAGAAGGGAATCCGGAATCTTGTCCCCTTCGGCGCTCCGATGGCGACTCTGGCGCATTCGAGTCACGATTAAGAGCAGATTTAATTGGAAATAATTGTCGAGCGCCGCGCGTTTGCATAATCGCAGGCCGAGCGTCGAAAACTGATAGCGGCAATCTGGCCTTAATGACGCGTCGCGTCGATATTTCTGGCACGTCCCTATATCGCTTTACGTGATCCAAAAACGCGCGCCTGTGGCGCCGCCGCACGCGTGCGCATGCGCGGCGAATACGCACGGGCGGCGCGGATAATTGTTATGGCGGAACGATCGTGCATCGTGCACGTGCATGGCGCATCGTTTAAAGGCGATACGGCGAAGCTGTGCGGATTAGAATTAACTGGTGCACAGGTGACGGCCTTTATGGCGGTATCGCGGGATTTACTGGTATCTGGTCGCGTAACGTTTATGCGTCAATAAAATCGGATTGCGGTCGGATCTGCTGGAATTTCCACTGCGCGAAGGAACTAGGCGATTACGCGCATGCGCGCGCGTGAGAAGCTACAGTCGCCGGCCGCGCGCTACTATAAACATGCGATTTATGTGGCACGGATTCACGTGCATTTTCGCTTTTGTATTTCCGCAGACTTTCGGCAGACGGAACGAGTATCTCCGCGTCGATCCCCGGCGCGGTATTTACCGTGCGCGCGAACCAATCTGCGGAGCATTAAACGCCAAGATTCAATATTTCCTCTATATTTATATACGGCGTGTATAGCCTAGTAAGTTATCAGTCACCGTGAAGAAAATCCGCACGGGAAATATTTGCACGTAGGAGATGGTCCGTTGAAGCAAGAAACGCGAACGTTATATTTGCGCTCAACGATTTCAGCAGCACGCGGGGCCCTCGATCGCACGATAAAAAAACGTGTACCCTCCGCCGCGATCCGCCGTAATTCTAACGGCGACGGCGCGCCGTTATCGGCTTTTGCCCGCGCTTTCGAAATCCACCGTGTTCGAAGAGGAAGGGACACGTAAATCAGAAACGGAGGTAATTTCGCGATTGGGGAACCGCGCGCGGATAACGATAACGCGGCCCTATCAAGGGGACTGAATGCTGAATTCTCGTGGGGGGGGGGTGCGATGCATCACGGATACAGCGCGTACGGCTCGCGTACTACAAAGCAGGTGACAGCATTTCCGGGTCAAAAGACAGGGGGTTTTCGCGTTAGAGCAAAAAATACGATCTCGTTATTTCGCGTCTCTCGCAACTTGGCGGATTATTCCCGCCCATGTTTTTGCCGATATATCACGTCATGGCTTCCGGGATTAAATTTGCGAACGGACCGCGACAGCGACGCGCGTCATAAATACGCGCGTACAAAATGCATCACCGCCCTCCGTTCCGCCGAAGGCGAGAAGAGCGAGAAAGATATTTCAACGCCGCGCGGATCTCGGCGATCTGCCCCGTTACCGCGCGTAATTTTCGTGAGAGAGCGGATGTGCCTGTGCACATCCACCGATCTCGGCTTCCGAGAATCACGGAGACATCATGGTTCCCCGCCGGCGGGGAGTAACGCCGGAATATCGCTGTTGACTTGGCGGGCGCTCTCGACTTGTTAGTTTGGCCTCTCGAGTTCGGTAATCCTCGCGTCTGCGCGTCCCTTTACGGAATGCAAGCGCGGTACGCGGCACGCGCGTGCGAACGCCGCGACGGCGGGAGCGCGTTTGAGGAGGGGCATCGCGCATAGCGCGCTTTAATAGAGCGCCCCACTCGAGAGTGCAGCGTCGAGAGCTCGAGAAACTGAAGTTAATCGAATTACGGCGAGATAAGCTCCCTGAGCGCGCTCTTTTTCGTATTTCGCCTCGCGCTCGCGCCGCGTCGACACGCCGGAAATCAGCCGCGAGCTCGGATTGGCTCTTATTTTATTTTATTATTATAGAGATTGGTTGCTTTACTTTTACAATTTACTTTTATCAGAGATTTAATCCGCCGTCGCGCGAGCGAGCGCGAAACGATCTCGATTTTAATTGTTGCATCGCCGCCGTTGAACTTGAACGAGATATCGATGCGTAATGTTTCATATCGCGCGCGTTAAGGATCTAAATTAACGAAAGAACCCTCTCGAGAGCGGAATGTGCCATTTCGCGCTTACGGCACTCGTTGACATTCTGCTCTGCGTTTGCTTTCGTTTTCGCTCGCGTTGATTTGCGAGCTGATCGATTCACTTGAAAACAATGACTCGTCCCTTGGAGGCTCTTTCTCCTCGGGATTTTGTAAATTCCGAGCTCGAGCCCGAGGACGAAACCTTTTTGCGTCGATGTAGAAAAGTCGCGAGCTACGTTGACTTCCTATATCGCTCCCTCTCGCCTCCGATAATTGCCGTGCCGCTTCCGCGTCCGGGTAATACACATTTAAGATGCAAAGTTGTCACCTGGCAGCCTTTTTTATCGCGACGCTGCGTTGTAAAGTGTAAACGAAGTGCGCGGAAGAAGAGCAAGTCTAGCATCGTCGGATTAAATTGGCGCGCTCAAAGCGCGGCTCTCGCCGTTGTTCGGCGAGCTCGCCGGGGAAAAAAAATCGCGAGGAGAGCTTTGTTAATGTGTTTACGCTTCACTCGGCCGCGGCCGATTAAATCTCAGAGAAGGAACTTGAGGAAGCCCTCCCATCTTTGGCTGCTTTGCGTTGCCGGGCGCATTTGATCAGTCGAGATAATTGTGCTGACCTCCTGCACTCGCACATTTCTTAGCCACTTGATGACCAAGTCAATCGTTGTAACACGTCGGGTGTTAACGACAACGTGAGCTCGAGAATTCGGGGGTTACAGTTTCGGAATTCCGAGAGGCATGGCGCATAGATAATACGAAAGAACAAACGCACGATTGGATGCAGCGTCGACAGTTGATCGATTATTCGGGATCGTAGCGTCTCGGTGGATAAATATAGATGTTTGCGGGAGGGAAGAGGCCGACGCGAATAGAAGACAAATATTATGAGCCTGCAGACGACATCGGAAGCGATGCCAAATTAAACTTGACGTCATCAGCTTTGCGATAAAAAACGTTACGCTGTTTCCTCTCGAATGGAAACGCTCTCGTCGAGAGCGAATTCGATTGAAGCTGCGCTCGGGCGAATGCGTTTGCTGGCATCTCAATTAGTTAAACAATACATATATATATATATATATAACACGAATTAATCATTCGGTTTAATAATTTATTCGACGATTATTACGCTAGATTGGACAAACGTGGATGCCATTCAAATTCCGAAAGGAAGACGTTAAAATCAGCCCGGCGATTCCCTCGTTCATCATCTGTCTCCTTTCTTTCCTTCCTTTTTTTCTAAATGACAGACCTGAATATAAAAAGGACAATATTACGACAAGCGTCGACTCGGTTGAATCGTCGTCGGCCTTCCGTTGTTTTCTCTCGCTCTCACTGTTTCTCCCGGCGAGGGAGAAGGAAATCAGGAAAAGGAGATTATTAATCGCGAGAAATTGCTCTCTCTCTCTCTCTCTCTCTCTCTCTCTCTCTCTCGCGATTTCTCGATGGCCGATGAGATTTGTGAGAATTGGGAGGACAAAATGAAAGCGGTGACATACGGGAGAAGGAAAACGCCGCAATCAGATCGAAGTAGCTAAGGCAAGCGTGGTAGCTGGCCAGTAAATCAGATCGGAAGGCACTGAAAAACCGGGCTGCCGCTATTTTTGCATCATCTGACGGGATCTCGACGGGAGCTTATTCCGCAGGCGCGGCAAGCGCATCGAAAATTCAAGCTTCATTCCTTTATCGAGAAGATACAATGCACAACCACTGCGAGCAAGATAAACAGCTATCCCTTCTTTGAATAACGATTCCGCGGCTGTCGGGAGCGAACGCGCGCGTTGCAATCACGCGCGGGCTAATCTAATAACGGCTAACGGTTTTGCTCCCCTGAAATATCACCCCCGTCCTGGCAGTTGACGAAGGGACGCCAGAGAAACTATTCGCCATGACAGGACTCTTTCGTCGAACGAGGAAACCTGATTGGATTATTTGCTTACTACCCTCCGACGTGGCCAGCTCGGGGCGCGCGTATATATACGTACACGAGACTCTGGCAAACGGGCAATTCCTCGTTTCCCGCGGAATTTCAACGATAACGGCCCCGTGGGCACGCCCGTGGGTTGCACCGACGAAAGCATCGAGGAAAATGGCCCTAATCTCCGCGGTGCATCCCTCAGGAAGCGGGCGCTGGATTCTGTCGTGCCACTGCGGAGCACGCAGGTCGCGTCTCCCGTCCTCTCCTCCTCCCCTACGATATACTTTCTTGTACGAGCTGGCAGCTGGGTTGTTCGACGATAACGCGAGCCACTATCCGCCCTGCTGAGCGTAATTCCGCGACACGAGGAGTCGTAACGACGAACGTTGTAACGTCATTTCAGGCGTGCAGGTGTGATTCGTCGCCGCGCCGGGCGACTGCTAATTATTACATGCGCGAATTTATTTCTTGCTTTCCCGTAAAGCTTTCTCGAAGTTTGCCTGTAAAGATGCAGGGGTTGCGCGAGCTTGTTCGATGCGAGCAAGTTCTTTGAGTTTTGATTAATCTTGTAGACGCTGCAGTTCCTCGAACTTCTGCGCTTGGCCTCCGTCTTTAGGGTTGAAGTCCTCCTCGCGGGGTCTCTAGCATCAAGTTTTGCATTTTTGCGCATTCACCGCGCATTTTTACGAAGAAATCATCTCAGCGGCCTCGGCGGCGTTCCGCCGCAAGACGCGTAATGCATGTGCCCCTTATCAGAGGCCGCCATGTGTACATTTGTTTTTTGCAGGTTATGTTACCGTTCCGCTGCAGTTTGTATAAAAAGCCTTGCAGGTACGGATGTCGGCGCTTAAAAAGCGCTAAAAGCACGAAAGAATAGGTATTCTAGATTCTAGATAGATATTCCGTCTGTCTAGGATTTCAAGGTCGGCGGAAGGGAATAGTTTTCATAGCTCGTTAATACGTTTCATAATTTCTTCTGGAAGCCCGCTGCTTTCGATCGACTCGGTTACCTCTCGCGTTTGGATAATTGTGAACAAACCGTCAACGGCGTGACGGACAGTAACGTGTGATTCGAATTCGAGCTGTCGAGAGACCGTGATTGACAGTTTGATACGTCGCACGGTAAATCATCGAAGAAGAGCGTTTGTTAATTCGACGATGAATATTAATTGACCGGCAAGCGGTCATTGTTACGCCGACGCCCCGCTATTCGTAATTATTTCGATTCGTCGATGAATTAATATTGATTACGCGGTTATCTAAATACCGATTAAACCGGAATCAACTTTTGCCGCATGGCAAGCGACGCGTATCACGACGCTGGCCGATTGTAAATCGCCGAATATGTTACTCGACCAACCGAAACGACTATCGAATTGCAGCCGAATTCGCGAGCACGCGAGCGCGCGACTACCATGCCCGATAACTCGACAAACGCGCGCGCGGATGCGCGGGCATTCATTACACGCGCTAAGCTCGCTTCCGCGCCGCGTTTAAAAGCGGGTGGTGGGGTGGCGCTGGCGGTGGTGGGGAAGGAGCAGGKGGGGGTGGGGGGAGAGCGCGCGCGTCCCAGACGCGCGGCATAATGGAATTAAGCCGCTCGGCGAGTGGCGTCGCGATATCCCGGGACGATTTTTCATAATTTCCCGATGAAAAACGGCCCCGCGAAGAGGGTCCACCATTTCCCGCGGGTACTTTCTCGCCTGATTTAGCCGGCTCGCCGCATTAACGATGTATTAACGCTCGGCGGCGTTCGGGGGATTCCCCTCGCGCTGAAACGCCTCGCCACGCCGTATCGGCACGGTAAATCAATTATGATAATTGGCCGGCACTAAATCGCTTATTACTTTAACGAATCGTTATCTCGCGCAACGTCCGGTTGTTACGGCGGACGATTATAGCGGACAATAGTTTGCGCGTTACGTATGCGCGAAATTTCGCGACGAAAATCGACGCGTACGCCAGTGCGCGCCAGCCGAGTTGAGCGTTAATCGACTGCAAAAATAAAATTTCGGATTGTCACCGTTGTCGCTCTCCTTCCTCTCGTCCACGCTAGAGAATTCGTGACACGTTTCGTAAAAAATGGACCGCGCGTCCGCGCGCGCGCGCGCGCCTGTGCAAATCGTTCCCGTACCGATAAAACACCGGGACTTTATTAATCCGCCCGCGTGGCCGATAAGTATTGGCGATGACAATATTGTCGATGATAATGAAAGTGTACCCACGTGGAAACGCGCGCGTCCCGCGCGCGCGCGCGCGAGCTTAATGGATCGGAAAGAGCGTTATTCCGAGCGTGTTTTTTTCCTCTCTCTCTCTCTCTCTCTCTCTCTCTCTCTCTCTCTCTCTCTCTCTCTCTCTCTCTCTCTCTCTCTCTCTGTCTTTCTCTCTCTTTTTTTTATCTCCGCGAGCAGTTTTTCCCATCCGCGCGGCGAGGCTCGTCCGTAATTGGGATTGCGTCGCGTTGCGTGAAATCGTAATCGCCGATGGGGAAACGAGCGATGTTTTAATATTATATTTCGGAAAATCCCATAAACGGTCCGCTGAGTGTGCGCCGGTCCTGATACGTTTCATTTCATTCGATGCGAATAAATCGCATTATATCTGACCACCAGCTTGAACTCGGCGAGATCTCGTCGTCAGGATTGTTTCTCGGGAAGGAATGTACGGCGAACGCGCGAAAGTGGTAGATCAAAGTTCGCGGCATGTCGATCGCTCTCTAACGAAATTATCTTGCTTCTTTTGCGAAGCGGTCCAGATCTAAATTGCGTTTAGCGGCAAGCACGTGCGATCCGGACGGAATAGTTTCTCGCGGTTGATTACACGACGTGCAACTGAGCTACTCTTGTAATTTCTCAGTTACGCTATATTAGACAACTAAAGAGAACCGTTTCCGCAAAGCTGACTTTTTCATTTGTACAATCTAACTTTCTTCTTTGTGCAACCCTAATTTTCGCGCTCATGGCACTCGGAGCATAAAATATCGCATGATACATTCCCGAGTTATCGAAGATTTATCGACAGATTTGATTTTTAAATCAATCTTGAGAACGATTCAATGTTATCGATCTCTCCTTTGTATCTTGCGCGGAATAATGGCCAATATGGACGTCCCCTTGTTAACGCGCCTTCGATATTTTGCGTAACACCGTTTATATATTTATTTGTTGCCGCTTCGAGAGAGAGAGGGAGAGAGAGAGAGCGTGTTCAGCGAAGATGAGAATCGTAGAAAAGAAAATAACGTCCTTTAATCGTCAAACAACTTAACAGTTACAATATTTGGATATTCGCCCTTATCAGGTAACAAATGTGCAACCGTTGCTTCTGACTCCTCGCAGGACACTAAAGAGACTGAAGATCCTTCGTCGTTCGTTGTAAGCGAACGACAACGATCTTTCTTCGTTTCGGCAACGTTTGCGTCGCGAGAAGCCTCGATATAAGTTGTTTACGCCGAAAACTTTCCAAAAATCAAGGATGACTCATACAAAAGACCTTAACACCCCTTAAAATTTGCGTAATCCGTGATTCAAACGGTAATGACAGAAGAAGCGACAGGAATATATACTTTCACAGCGCGACGAAGCCATCGGACGCCAGCTCGAGTCTAGTTCTCATCCGGATCACCGAAGATGGTCCACAGAGATTCAACTGGTCCGGATTTCGCTTAAACACGCTCCGGATCCATCCGATGCGATGCCGATAATTTCGCGCGACAACATTGTCTCCAGCGTTTCCGCAGGCTCGGCTCTTCCGTTGCAGCCTGGCTTTGGTCGCCGCATTCCTTTTTCCCGCCGCGATTATTTATCCCGCATACATAGTTCAGTCGGCCCTTTCTCCCGCCGCGTGTGAAAGCCGCCAAAAAAAAGGTGAAGGAAAAGAGGGGAAAACAAATGAGAGAGAAAAGGAGCAACACCGCCAGGATTGTGACGCGGGTCGGCCAACTGCGGCGACGAGTCGGCGTTCTCGGATATTCGAGATTTGCGTCTCCTTAACGCGTCGCTCCGCGGAACTCTCTCTCTCTCTCTCTCTCTCTCTCTCTCTCTCTCTCTCTCTCTCTCTCTCTTTCTCTTCCCTTCACTTCTCCCTTTTTTTTTGGCGAGGGTAATTGCACAAAACACGGGATGGGAGCTCACGCCCGGCGAGGATTTCACTTTAGCAGCGCGAGGAGCGCCGGAACGGCGAAGGGAACTCCGGGTCACTCTCGTGACCGGAAGCGCCGCGAGGATTGGTGGAAACGGAAAGGGCTCGATCGAGAGCTTTGATTCTTACGTCAAGCGACTGATTGATGCATCGACTTCTTCAGCGATCCGCGATAGCTTCGTGCCTTCCTGCCTCCGTGAATAAGAAAGCAGAATGGAAGTAGTGCTCTCTTTACCTTCCGCGATCCTTGATTTTTTCCTTCCTTTTCCCTTCCGCTCCCCGGAATAGGTTATTTACTTATTTATCTCGTTCCCGATTCCTGGATTCGATATGCTTGATCGCTCGCGCCTCGCTCGGATAAATTGGGATTTATTAGGGAGATGGAATTTTTAAGGGACACTCGGCAGTCTCCCGTTCTTCAAGCTTTCGAGCCGTCGAAAATTAAGAGGAAAGCTCTAAGGGAAGGGATGCAAGGAACGTGAAACGGCGGTGAGGGGGRATTTCGTGGGACCTATTTTCTTTTCCGTATAAACCGACCGACAGCATGAGAGCCTCCTTGATTTCCGTCTTTCCTGGTCCCTTTCCTGGCCTTCCGAGTTAAAAGGAAGAATCCTTATTGGCGGGATGCTGGGCTCCTTTATTTCGTTCCCGATCTTCGTTTAAATGTGATCGTCCTCCGTACGATTCGAACCGCTATTTATCGGACACCTAGAAACCCGGGGCGTAAAACGCGAAATGTTTATGCTCAAACAGCGACAATGCTGTCGATTCAAGCTCGCGACATCGTGCTCCGAATAAAAGATACTTGACGCTGGATGATTGTTAAGAAACAACCAAACAGAAGGAACAAATCTCCTAATATGAAATCATTTCACCGAGGCACAGAGATCCTTCTCGGCGAGAAGATCTCCGAACACGCTACCCAAAGTGATTTTATTCTGGTACCGAGGTCTCTATTTCTCTTTCTCTCTCTACATATATACATGTATTACCATCCCTCCCTCTCTCTCTCTCTCTCTCTCTTTCTCTCGCCGACGATATCATGTCACGTTAGGAGACAAGGAGGAGAAGGCTTTTTATCGGCGGGATTTTGGCGAACGATGGCTTATTCCGTCCCCGATCGCAACTTTGATGTAGCTCGAGCGACGCGTGCGAGGATTGCCGGCGTCGGGACTTTGTAACTGTTAAGACTTTATCGGGAAGCGGAAAACTCGCGGAACGCGGAGAGCAAACTCCAGCGACGAGGGTGGAGGGGGGGACAACGGACGCGTAATTCGGAGGAACCGTGTCACTCGTGTCATCGAGCTCAGCTCGATGAAAGTCGCAAGGGGAGGATTCGTGGGAACTTAATTTTTTACGCAATCACCCAACCGCCAACCCTCGCGATCGATTGTCGCTGATCGAGGTGACCTGTTGTCCATTTAAAGAGCAGATTACTCCGATCCGTCTTGTTGTCAGCGGAGGGAGGAACGGCGAGGCGGCTGCAATTCCATGCACACGGAGCGTACGTGCGCCGCGGGGATGCGGAAGAAGAAGAGCGGACGAGGATGCTGTACATGAATTGTACAGCAGCCGAATTGCACCGCCGAGAATAATTCCCGGCCAACTAGTGCGGCAAGGTCGCAGCAAGTGCGGAGCGGGTAGAAATATTTTCGGCGTGGGAGGGTGTGAATGTTGAAGAAGCGCGCGGCCTCGCCTTCGAACGTCCGCATTTTTCCCCCTATCTCGTGATCAGGAAATATTGGGACGAGGCCCGACGTGATATCCGGCTGATGTATGGACCGCTGCGTTACGCACTGCTGTGATTTACAGCCGCCGTAGCCGCCTCGGCGGATATTTGAGATATTTTCGAGCACGCGCGAGTGCACGCTCGACTCATGCTCTTTCGTCACGGATAACATGCATGTTCGCGTTGGAGGTCTTTTATTCCCTGCGATTTATCTTAGCTCATTATCCAATAACGTAGCGTTAATTGTCGTCGCGACATCCGATGTAATTTTTGGCGTGATCGCCAAACAGAATCGGAATCCGAATTCGATGTAATTAAGGGTTGATAATAATGCGGGAGTAAATGGCGGATGCGATTGTGATATTTTCTGTGAGGCCGCAAGTTCCGATTAATTCCATACCGATAAACGCAGTGTTAACGCGGCGCGAAAGCCTCGCCAGCCAAATTGGTTAACTGCTCGTTCAATCAACATTCATCGAATCGCGGTGCTTTTTGCAGAGCTTTGTCGGTGTCTTTCGGCGCGGCGTGCGCAGCGAAACTTCAACATAATTCCAACGCGATAGTATGACCAACCGTTGTTTCACCTCTCCAATTGGAGCGAGCTTGCGGGCTCTTTGTAACGAATTTACTACAATTGTTCTGCTATACAGAAATGAGCTCCAATTCCAGCTTTTTCCGTGAAACGCCTCATAATCTAACTTCGAGCCATGGTTATCGTCATAATTGCGCGGCACGGTCAGTGAATTGGCTCGCACTGATTAAAATGTAACGTTAACGTTACGAGCTTATCCTCTTTCACATCTGAACAGCGAATTAATTTATCGCTCGCACTCAATTAAGATTCCGAATTAATTGCTTCATTGTTTACCGGGTTACATCCCCTTTGCTTTGTGCAACGCCGCTCCCTGCAACGCTGATGGAAAAGGCAAGGGGCCTCGGATCCACGGAACGAATTTCGCGTAATTTCTTCGGCGGAATTTCCAGCTTGAATCAATGAAATTCATGTAGCCGCGCGCGCGCCAGTCGCCCTTGGAAATTTCCATTTCCCCGCGAATCCGCATTCCCTTTCCGCGATTATCAGCGGGTTACATTGAAAAAATCCGCAGGGCTCCCGAGACGGTGGGTCTTTTAATTCCACCTCGCGCGATGTGTAATGAACGTTAACACGGCGAGGAGTAAACGAATCGAGGTAATCGGATTTAGCCAATTACCGCGTCCCATGCCCAAGCCCTCGAACTTTACTCTGCTTCGCCCAACGGCCCATGGGGCTACATTCAGCACTCGGAGCTTTAGGACTGATCGAGCCCCGAAAGCTCGACAATTTTCCCGAAAATCGTCCGACGCTCTGCGACTTTTACCGGATGCGCATTTTTCAAATCTTCCAAAGATGTGCCTTCTTTCGACGAAACGACGAGCCTTGCGCCGCGCTTTGCCGGCGCGGCCGGAGATCGACGCCGATCGATGCAGCTCGCCGCAATTCGCGCGATATTGTTATTCTCGTTAGGGGACCGCGTGCCGGGAGGGGGAGGGGGAGGGGGAGGGGGGCGGCAAATTTTATCAGCGCGCGCGTGTTTATCAACGCGCACGCAAAGCCGCAATTACATCGGCCGCGCCGATTCTCATTAGCGCGATTTGCGGCGGGGAGCCGTGAAATTAGCAACGACGCGGCCGGCCCGGATACGTCGATCTTTCTCATCTCTGTCGACCTTCGACCCCGCGATCCGTCACGCATGCATGTATCGCGGTGAGATATATCGCGGCGGCCCGCGCGATCCGCGAGCCCACCACTCGTCCCTCTCTTTCCTTCTGTCCTCCTCCGCGTCGCCGTCGTCGCTCTTCTTCTCTCGCCGGTATTCTGGCGTATCCGTGACTGCACACACCGGGTCGGTTCTTTATTCTGCTCGAGCACGTATATCCACACGAGGGAAACGTGCGACGAAAGAAAACGTGTCGCCGGGGCAAATTCTGCGCTGCGCGCCGTTCGCTTAACGGCTTCCACGATGGCGGGAAAGCGCGGGACAAAATATTTGATATGTAGCCGAGCGGAGTTAGCGCACTGCCACGAGATGAGATGTATTTTTCATTTCACTTGCTGCGATTGCGTTTATTATCGCCCGGAGCTTTTATTGCCAGCCGGAGAACGCATGCGGAATCTTACGGCGTAACCTTCAATTTCGGTGCTGCCATTTGTTGCACTGCGCACTGTGGTGGGGATCTTGCAATGATCGGTGCAATGATTACAACACGTTGCATTACATCTATTACATTATATATATATATATATATATATATATATATATATATATATATATGTATATTAATATGTTGTGACAATACATATTAATATTTGCTATTATATTAATACAAGGTACACGCGTAAATTTGCGCAGCAGACATATTAGCTTACAGCATGACAAATTAATTTCTTGCTTCTTTTCTAAAGTTTATTTACGAAACGCAGCAGACGGCTTGCTGTTCAAGTCCGAGAAAAGCATGCGGTAGTGCGCTCCTTATCGGAGGCCATACGTCCGTTTTTGGAGGTTATGTTACGAGCTTTAGACGGTGAATGGTCGATACTGCGCTTCGAAAGCGCATAGATGTCGGCACTGAGAAATCAGGAGAGGATCGGTAGATCGGTATTTTAACTGCTTCTTGAGAAAGGAAAAGGGCAAGGAATTAATTTGTACACTCGGCACAAATTGCACTCCGGGTGCGCTCCGGGAGCTGGAGCTTCTCCCCGATTCAACAACGGGACGATCATTCATACGCTACGATAACTCCGTGCACATAATCTGCACCGTAGACCCAGGTGCGTGCAGGCGAAATACGGGACACTCGCACTTATACGGGCGCGCGATCATATATATATATATATATATATATATATATATATATATATATATATGCGCGACGATATTTCATTAAGAGGATTGCGACGCAAATGCTTTTATTAAAAGGCTAGGAACCTACTCCGTAAAAATCGCAGTGGATTTACGGCCGAGGAAATCGGGAAAGTTCCTGATAATTTCCTCGGCTCGCGTCCTCACGCGCAGCCGAGTAATCGCGATATCTCCCGCGATATGCTCGGAATCGCGCGCTTCTCCTTTTTCTTTTTTCCTCCCTCCTTTTCCTTTTTCTTTTCTCTTTCTCTACTTCTCGAGCAGAGTCGTCGCCGGCGTTATCGCCGTGATTTACTCACGGAAAATTTCCAATCTGAATTAATCTCAAATCGCGCGGCCTACCGTTGTACCGCTCGTTCTGCTTTAAGCTTTTACTTAAAATCGCGAGTCGTTTATTCGCGAATTTCTATTAAAGTTCAAATATTAATGGATACAATTATGTCCATCAGCTTGGGAATTCTCGGTTTACCATCTTAACGTATTCGTAACGGTCGTGTCTTCGTGTGCGAGTAAATCGCGTTACGATCTTAGTTGTCGACAAGAAATGAGCAACAGTCAGGCTTCCCGATTTTCTTGCTTCAGATTTAATAATAACCGTCTCCGTCGTGCCGTTAAACGTTATTTTATCATTATGATTGTATGATTATATCTATCGCAATTTTGGTGGAAGCTAAAGGAGCTTCTTATTCGGGAAACAAAGCTCTATGATTATTATGAATTCATCTGAATCTCGCATCTGCGTGGCGGATCTGTTTTGCCGCGATCTTCTCCTTTTTTCTCTCTCCTATCTCTCTCGGCCGTGTCGTCGGGATGCATTTTGATGCGGCACAACATTGCATCCGTTGCGAAAATATTAGCGGCGACACGTTGCGGCGCGCATAAATACGGCGCATACTTACTCGTTGGATATTAAAAAGAAATTTTAGCGCGAACAGAGGAAGTCGGCAGCTTGCGCGAAAATGTCACTTACCCATATCTCCCCCATCGGCATTTTACACGATCGCGAGCGCGCGTGTCGTTCGCTGTGCGTTTTTTTTTTCCTTTTTTTTTTCTTTCTTTAATAATCGACGAATTAACGCGCGCGATTGTTCCCCCGGAGAAGAAAAATTCTGCGGCGATGAAAAATTCGCCGCGCGCTGATGATGATCGGGGGTTCGTTTGATCTCGCGCGGCCATAAATATGTGTACATTCCGTGGCGCGTGGCGCGATAATTCAAGTGGCCGATATATAGTGAAAGTGGCGCAATTAACTTGGCCGTAATGAGCGAATGATCGGGTTAATGGTGATGAAATAACACGCGAGTGTTAATTACAGTTAATCGCGGGCAGTTAAAGGAATACATTAAAACCGATGCGGCCGCAGGCCGGCTGAAATAATACGCATCTATATTTGCATGTCGCACCGATTGTCGCAGCATGCCGACGAATCGACATCGGCTTGTTCTCCAAACGTGCGTTCCATCGAGGAAACCACTGTCGGACTTTCGAGCGCGATTAAATTAAAGCAGGGCAATCTCGAGAGATCGATCCGCGGGCATTATACGAGCGCCCAATAAAATTTCAGCACGGATACACGACCGAGCGGTCATGTAACGTTCCGTTGATCGCACCGCGACCGTCGAGCTACTCGCTCGATTATATCGTTCGATTATATCGCTCGATTGTTTGATCGAGAGGGACCTGAGTGCGAGGAGCCTGAACAGTCGCTCCAGTGAGATCCCGTGGAAAAAAGATTTTCAACATAAAACTGTCGGAACTGTGCGCGCCCGCCCCCCCCCCCCCTGATTTTTTTGCTCGCCCGCTCCTCTCCCCTCCCCTCCCCTCCCCCCCCCCCGCTTTTAGATTCAACGAGGCCGCTTCGTTCGGGGTGAGAGCTCGGCCCTCGGCGCCGATTTTTACTTCGTTTGCTCCCGAAGCATCGATCGGGCCGTCCTTCTCGCTGCCATTGGCGGCGAGAGCGCCCGCCGTAATTCCCGTTGAAGCTGCAATTTCTCCCCTGTTCCGGAAACATTTAAATCTCGCCCGGCTTTTTTAACGCTCCTCGCTTGTCGTCGTTATGAATATTCTCACCTGTCTGCTCCGGCCACGCGTGTAATAACGCTGGCGCGCGCGCGCGGATGTAGAACCGACGCGGTTGCCAGCCGGCCGGCGCGATGCGTTTCGCGCAATATTTTGACAGTCGTTTCGTTTCTTGTTTGTCTCATTTAGTTTTAGTATCACGCGACCGTAGCACGGCCGTATTTCTCGTGGCGATTGCATAACGCGCCGCCGCTTTGGATCTCATTAAGCGGGCATTGCATTAAGCATTCGCCCCTCATTTCTGCATGCTCCCTCGTGCGAACCGCTGCGGAACATTCTATTTAAAACTCGTCCCGTTACTCGTTAATGGACACTGATAGACGGGAAGGAGCGCAAATTGACACGAGGCTCTTGGTTTCACCAACAAAAATTTCGCGACGCTCCTTCCGATCACGTGGGCGATCTAGAATCGTCCAATTGAAAGCAAACCCGATCGCCCGGTTCGACTTTTCGAGATAATAGAGGATCCCGCTGCAGCGAATACGCTTATAGGAATCTTTTCTATTTTTAAAAGACGACGGGCCATTACGCGGAGGCCGATATCGATTCTACATACATTGGAATGGATGTTGCACGTCGCGGCACGTAGATACGTAGATACGCGAATAAAGACGGATTATCTATTACGTTAAACCCGCTGCCGTTTGATGTACGGCAGCACGCTGCCGATAAACAAAGCCGTTTTAAGAATATCTGTATATCGAGTAACTTTCCGATATCCGCGAAGGAAACGTATGCGCTCGACGAGGAATCAGTAGCAGCCGCTTTCCTTTCAAATATATGCCGCTCGTACAGCGGATATCGATCGATCGCGCGAAAATCTGTTCCGCGAATCGGAATCGCTGTTATTATTTATAAATGCGCGTCCATCCGATCGGAAAGCTGATAAGAACTTTTTAATCAATATTTCACTTCCCTTGTTGCTGATAAACTCCCCCCTCTCGCCCCGCGCGAATAATTCAGAACTTTTTTCTGGAAAACTGCTCTTTGAGAGCGGAGCCGCGGGAGCTTCAGAACGCCCGGCCTCGATAATCGATCGTTATCGAGTCCAACGAGACGGACTCCGGCGGCAAATAAGAAATGATAAACGGTGCGTCGAGTCGTCTCCGGAGGATAAAACTCGGACGTAAAGCTCGATACAGCGAGCAAACGAAGCAACGCACCTAAGAGCTTCCGATTTAATTTCCAGATTGTCGTGCATCATTCCCGATAATTCCCCGTCATTGTGTCGGACGGATGACGCGGTAGGTGAGGCACCTGGCTGATCAGCGATCAACTCCGTTAATGGATTTAAGTTCGCGGCATATCCCTCCGACTTTTTCTACGGAGGGCGAAACTTGGACGAATAGTTTGCGTTTCGATAACACGAATGTCCTCTTCCCCTCGCTCTTGCTCCCCGCTTCAGCCGGCGAAGATCGGGGAACACGTGCACCTGCAGCTGTCGCAAATACTTTGGCGGCAGAGTCGAATAAGTTTTTCCAGCGAGAGAGACGGGGGTTGAAACGAGATATATATATATATATATATATATATATATGTATGTATATACACACCCATACACACACATGCACGCGCTGTCCTTTGCCAAAGTGGCAGGTATAAAAGTGAGGTAGGTCGTAGCGAGTGGTGGCTCGTAAAGTCCGCAACTCCAGCGAATATCCCGGCTGTGATTCGACGAATACGCCTTTCTTATTATCGCTTGAAAGCCGAACCGGATGCTCCGCGTCTGGTCGGACCTACAAATACGGACTGGTCGTCCGCCCGGCGTCCGCGTTTATAAATAACAACGGTCCAGCAGTCGAAACGAGGGATGCTCCGGATACAAAGGCGTCTTACGTAATGATCCATCTTGAACTCGTAGCAAGCGAGCGGATTCTCGACAGAGAGAGGTGTCTCGTGATATTCGCAAATGCTCTTGTATGCGTGTTATATCCGTTGATCATGATCAACGGACTAATCGAGTTAAATAGCGATCACGAATCAGTCGTCCGCTGATATAACTCCCGTAAAAGTTTTCGCCGTAAATTCGAGTGAATCGTTAATCGAAGATCAACCCTACACTCTTCCAACGGTGATGCGCGTTACGAGTTGAACGACGAGCGGGACTTTCCTCGTGACGATGAAAATCAATTAGGCGATATTTATCGCGCGCATCAGCGTTCGATTGCGTTTCTGCAATCGCGTCGCGAGCAAATTTACAATTACGCGCGTACGATACTCGCTCGCTCGATCCGTTTGCGAGGAATTTGTTTATCCACGGCAGTAATCGACTTCGCCTACTTATTGCCGGATTATCGATCGATCGCGCAATATCCGTGCCCATGACCCGCGTCGATTGACGTTGCGCCGTTGACCGGTGACTGCTTTCGTGTCATTTTATCGCCAGCGTAACGCGATTGTCATCCCAGACACTGGGATAACGGAAAGCCCGAGAACCCTTCAGCGAGCAATGACGCAGATCGGATATCGTTACGAGATAATCCGCCCCTAAAAATCCACGTGACGTTACTCGCGAACATCATCGAACATCGAGTCCCGAGTCTTCGATTAATCCCGCGATTGCGAATTCGCCCGCGCGGCAAATTCCTCAAAAAACTACGCGAGCCTTCTGACATATCGCTAATCAATATTAGCGCATTAACAGCGCGGGCCCTTTTCGCGGACGCTACGCCGCTAATGGATATCGGTTGGCGATATCGGAGCGGCTCGGGACTGGGGGCTGGGGGAGGGTGAAAAAGAAAAACACCGATCAATCGATCGGGGAGGGGTGAATTTTCTGGATTCTACGGATATCGCGCGCTCGCCGGACAAAGTCGCGCGGTATTCCGTGACCGTGCAAGCCGATGTAGTCACGTCTAACGCTTGTCTAACGCGGCACACAGCCGCGCTATTCGCGATATCGATTCCATTACGCGTAATCGAGTGCATCGTTCAAGGAGGTCATGCCGACGGATTCGACGCGAGCCGATTATAATATTCATCCGCCGCACGGCGCGGCTATCAATATTAACCCGGCCCGGTTAATTAATTATGCGCCATGCATAAATCTCGTCGGCAAATTGACGCCTGACCCCTTCGCGCCTTGTCCCGACACTCGCAGCGGCATTAACGAAATCTGATCCGCCCCGTTGAGATGCCGCGGCATTCCAGATTGCATTCTATTTCGGCGACAGTTTGGTTCCCGCTGCCAGGATGCCGTGGAAATTCTGCTCGCGCTGGATGAGGAGCGCGTTTGTTTCGCGCTGATAAACGGACGTCGAACGGAAAAGAGCGGGAAATGGCGATATAATGCGCGCGGCGATTATTATACCGTAATGGCGCATTAAAACGCACGTCAGTCGAGTTACACTATGGACGATGACGGCGCAAACCGATATGCGGTGACGGCTGTTGCCGGCGCTAGCACGCGGCACTGTAAATTTCTAATGGCTTTGCAAAATTCCCGTCAATCGCATCTACGAAATTGATCGACCCGTGACGTGCAATGCAGCAGCGCGCGGCTTATGCCGGAAAATATTCATTTTAGCAATTAGATGGACGCAACGCGACTTTGACACTCCCGTTGCGCCATAAATTGCGCGCATTAAAATCGACGCCGCCAAGTGCGAATTTCGCCAGGAACAACGCGGACACCGGAAGTCCCGGTGTAAATCTGCGAACGGCGTTGCTCCTGCACGTTTTTCCTCCAGGGAAATTTGCTGATACTTTAGCCGAACAGGACTTTGGCGAGCGTGGCCGGATACGATACGCGCATGGCTAATTAAAATACCTATCAGAGGGATGCGCGCGCGTGCGATTACGTCGGTGTGTGTGTGTGTGTGTGTGTGTAAAGCCCCACCAAGGCCATGCCGGTTGAATCGCCGAAATCGATTTGATTACGACGAATTTGATCGAATGCAAATTAACGCGCGCGCGTATCGGGGCTATTCGATAGAGCGGGATCCTCCCGCGGCCGGTTTTCGAGATTTCGATTCCCTCGATCCCCGATTCCACTCTCTCTCTCTGTCTCTCTCTGTCTCTCTGTCTCTCTTCGAGTTTCGATTGGTCGGTTGTGCAGCAGTCGATGAAACTGCGCCGTGATGCGTGTAATTCCGCCAAGTCGAAACCGTTGCCGGGGCGAGCAAGGCTGAGGTCAGGACTCGGGAGATAGAAGGGAGGACAGAGAGAGAGAGGGAGAGAGAGAGAGACAACGTTTATTCCGTTTTCGAACGAGATAAAGCAGCACAGCAGTGCGTAGCATCTCTACAAGATGCCTCAATTGATCTATGAAAATGTACAACGATCAGATCGACGAAAAAATCAAATGCCTTCTCTTTCTCTCTCTCTCTCTCTGTCTTTATTTGAGGATTTATTAAGAAGGAAGGAAGAGGGAAAGAACGTTCAACGTGACAAATCTGCAATGAAATTTTGATCTATCGAAAAGGAAGAGAGATTCGACGGACGGGATGAGGATTAAGAGAAGAAAGAAGGAGAGAAAATTCAGGGAATAATCAGACCTCTTTTTAGTCTGCCGATATTCAGTTGGCGACAAATTACTGCGCTAGTGTCGCCTCCGAGGAGCCACGAGGCAGTTTCACCATTTATCGTCGATAATTACCGCAGCTGCGCGCGGCAGGAAACGCCGCCGCGGTATTTTTTGACGTTAATCGAGTTAATTATCGCCGCTCGTTTCAGTCGTGCCGAAACGTTTCTCGCGCGCGCTGGCGAGCTATCTCGAGCGAACGCTCGTTGGATTCATCGTTTCCGCAAAGAAGCGCGAACATGAAGCCGCCGCACTCGTCGCTGCACTTGTCGTTAAACGGAACTGATACTTGACGAGTGCACGTTGCGATCTCCGATAAGTCTCAACGCGAATGTCCGCGGAGAACAATCTGCAGCCTTCATCGACTCGACTGCTTACTTTCGTCAAATCTATTTTCATGTCGCGTAGACGCGTATTACATCGTTTGTTGGCAAAACAGGAAGGACGAGAGAGGAACATTTGTAGCGCCTTGCTTTGGCAAATAAGGACGGAATAAGGACGGAATAAGGTCACGACCAGGGAAATCGTTCCGCAGAACAATGGCGCGATGCTTCAGCCGCTCGGATATTTATTGCATCTCGATGCATAAAGTGCAGCGCATCGAACGTAACAAATCGATTCGGCGTCACGTCGCGTCGCTGTCAACAAGTAATGACCATTTGACGTATGGTACCGATTTTCATGGCCACGGTAACCCGTTTTTCCGTCGGCGGATTGATCCCTGCCGCGCTTCGTTAAATCTAATCTATCTTGATAGTTTTCAACGCGCGGGAAAGGGCAAACAATTGGCGCGGCAGGTCGACAGGTCGCGCCGATCGACGTTAAATGGAGAGGATCAATTGTTACGCGCGTTCTCATTCGTGAGTTATTTATGAGATTCTTTGCGCGGTACTTTGCGTTATTCGAGGGATGCGCTTGTCGCGCTTTTATTGGCCCCGCCGATAAATGAAGGCGGCAGAAAATCGGCGGCGTCGTGCGGGAAATTTTTTTTAATTTCATAAATCGAATCCCGCGACTGCGACTGTTCTTTCCGCACCCCGATGATATTTATTATCGTGTATTTTACACCGGCTCGCCGTATATATACCTTAAAGCGCAAGGGAACCTCTCGACGACGGCGACACCGAGAGCACTCCGCCAAGTCGCGCGAATTCGTGGACCAAAGCGCGATTTTTATGGCTGATCCTTCTGTCTGCTTCTGTCGCGATGAGATATCACGGCGGAGCACGGCTACGATCCGCGGATCGCAACAGCAACGGCATATAATCCGCTCTTTCGCGTTATGCCCGACTCAATATCGCGCGATTTCGCGCTCGCCTTCATTAGAAATGGATCCGCGGCAAGGAATATGAAACTCGAAACCAGCGCGCGGCGTCTCGCGCCGGATTTATTCGAGATCGATATTTATCGCGTTTACGCGAGGCGAGGCGTTGTGCGCATGCGCGCTCCTGTGATTCGTGTAATTTCTAATCGCGCTAACCTGCTCCGCTCGAGAAGGTACGAATTCATTAATTAATACATCCGTTCTCCGTAACGAGCGGCGCGCCGCCGCTGCAAAATGGACAGCGCAGATTTCCGGCGAACTCGTCGCCCGCGTTCCGAAACCGGAAATCATATCGGCGCTTAATCAGACTCGCATCTAGGTGCATCTAGGTCGCCGGAACCGCGAGGGTAATTTTCGCGGCTGCCGCTCTCGCTTTCCCGTCGACATCGAGCGGCGTCGCGACGCCGGCACGCGCGCGCGTGGATGCTGCAGCGGAGCTCCGCGGAGAGTGGAGAATCTGGAAAAATATCGCGAGATCAAACGAAATGGACGGCTCGCTTCTCCCATCTCCGGGAAAGACCGAGACCCACTTGAGGGGTTGCAAGAGGGCCGGAGGCGGCGGAGGATGGAAATGGAGAAGGACGAACGTTTTCAATCTGTATAAATATGAACCGTACCGCGCCGTCCAGTTGCTTTCTGCTCGCCGCATCGGATGCCTATTTTCCGCTCGCGCTACGTGCGGCGATTTTCGTCCCGCGGCCGGCCGTACATCGACTTTGTTATCGAGCGAGGCGAGCGATCTTCCGCGATTTTATACAACTGCGCTCCTCCTTTCTCAGAGGCTTCTCGAGAAGATCCCCGAATTTGCCGCGTCTCAAGGCAAGCCTCGCGAGCCGCGATTTGGAGAACGGAAATCGAGGCATGAATAGTCTCGCTGATGATTCTCTGTTTCCCCTCTTGGCCGCATGGTTCAGTAATCCGTAATCCTGAGATTCAAGGAGCGATGCATGGCCGATTGTCCGTGAAATGGCGCCTGTAATCTCTCGGGAGGTATTTAACTCGATAATATTTGCCTCGGGAGAAGAATGTACACGTGTATCCCAATTGTTTATCGAAATATACATACATTCTGAATCGCTCGGTCGGGCTGCTCCTCGATTCCGCGATTCTTTGATTGAAATATATAAATAGAAATTTCGTTGCGGCGATGGCTCGGCAGCTGCGCTCTATTCCCTTTATCGGATGCCGATACCGACCGGGAATCCTCTCTCTCTCTCTCTTTCTCTCTCTCTCTCTCTGCGTTTCCTCTCCGGACTTCTTTTCGTCCGCATCCCATCGAAACTTTCTTATCCTCCGAAGCGTTCGATGATGTCGCACACGCGTGACAACAAGATACCGAGTCGCATACGGAGTCTAAAGTTACGATTCCGCGAAGGTATCCGGGAGATAAGACCGCCTTTGCATTGAGAACTACCACATATTTTTATTGCATGAAGAGAAACATGCATTTCAATCTCCCGCCGTGCCTGCGCTCTCTCTCTTTCTCCCTTTTCTCGGTTTAGTCGTCATTAAATAGAAATTCCTCCGGAAACGGGGAGAGCTGAGGCATGTAAGCCAGGTATCTCCCTTCCCCCCTTTCTCTCTCTCTCTCTCTCTCTCTCTCTCTCTCTCTCTCTCTCTCTCTCTCTCTCGTTTTGTCTCGTTTTGCTATCTCGAATATAAACGTCTCGGATTTACATGCATAAACGCCCGGCGCAAATTCCCACTGCCGCACCTTCTTTCCTCCCGTCGAAAATGTTAACAATAAATGGACGATCCCGTATTTACTCCGCGCCTCCGTGCTCTCCCCTCTCCCTTTTCCCTCCATTATCGCCATCTCTCCCGATGAAGAGATCTCATTTTTCCCCGGCGGATCCGCCGAGCCCGTTTCCGCGTGACTTTACCCCTCCGGCTCCCTGTTCCTCCACGTGAGCGGATTCTCGCAGACGAGAAAAGGCGAGGAGGAGAGAGATGGTGGAAAAAAGGGGGGCGGGCGGGGATCCCTTTCTCCTTCTCTGGCGGAAGGCAGAAGGTAGAAGAGCCCCGCCGGGTTCGGAGTTGCCCGCAGGCTATGCTGCTAATTGAACCTTAAATCCGACGATTAGCCATACGGAGCGTGTAACTGTGCGCGACCGCGTGGGACACGCGGTAGCTAACGTTAATTTAATTAAACCTTGCCGCCGCGAAGCTTGCACCAAGAATGCCCCGGCCAACTGCGAAGAGCTCGCCAGGCTGAACCCTGAATTTCAAGCCGATAGAAAATCATCCGTATCGCCGTGCCGAGCCTCGCCAAGCATCTGCCGCGAAACGCAAACTCGTACGTCGCGCTTGACGGGAGTGCTGCTCCTCGCGAGAGCATTCCGCGCGTGCAAGTGAAAGTTGCGCGGCTCGCCGTATGCTCGGCGTTTGATGTTTAGCTGGTCTCGTTCGCGATGAACTCGGTGATTTAATTCTCCGCGCCTGGGCCCGAAATCTCGGCTTTAAATAGCAATTTATTCGCCCGCGCGTCATGCAGTATTAATTTGTAACTCGCGCGTTATCAACGTCTCGCGGATACCTAGCGATGCGATTATCGCATTGTGATGCGACGATTGCTGACTATTTTCAGTACTTTGGAATATCGTATCGCCGCGCGGGAACCGCACGTTCTCATCTATTTTATTCTATCAACACTTCAGACACCATGTTGACACCATGTTGATCGGTTTGGAGAGACGAATGATGATTTGCGAATGATGCGGACAAACATTGAAAAGAAATTTCAATGTTTCTCGCGTTTGCAGGTCCTCATGCGGGTCCGAATTTCCTGTTTTCTCCCCAACAACTAACATTTCAGGCGCGTTAACGGATAATTTTCCGAAGCCGCTTCCCGAAGATCGACAATTGCGGAAGCACGGCGCATTGATCTGATCTAATAGTAATTTCTAATAATTTTCCCGGAGGCAATCCAGAATGCAATAACGTGCTACGGTAAATACCGCGGGACGCGGGGAAGCTCCGCGAGCAGAGAGGAGGACCGCGGTTTTATCGGTCGCGTGATTTTTGTTCGGTTCCATTTGTCCGCCTGTATTTCTCCAACTGTCCAATTCCGGAGGAGTCCGGAATTTTATTTCGCTCTCGAACCCTCTGTCGGATTCATGAGATTGTTTCGTTAACGTCAGAGCCCTGGCCTGCCCTGGTCGGTATTTTTGCAAGCGATGAATCGAGCGGTCGTGGCGGCGATTTGTGTTAAAATCCAAGTGGCGCTGGATTATCTCGGATCAAAATCGCAACGAGACCGGATTACCCGCTCGGGCGAGGCGGACATTTTTCACGCCGGGCGTCCCGCGGCGGGGAGGGCGTCGCGACGCGCCGCGCCGCACCGCTAGGAAATAACGGGCGACCGGGATTCTTTCCGATAACGAGCGCAATTTAGGCCGATAAAGGGCGAATCGACCAGGGCGCGCTTTATCTCAGCGCTTTCTCGCTCGACGGTAATCAGTGTTTGTCAAACTGTCGTCGCGGGACGCCGCTCGCTGCTCCTACGGGAGCCCCAAGAAGGAAGCCCCGAGAAGTAAATCCCGCGATTCGTACGTCGCCAGATGTACTCGAGCTTGAGGACAAGTATTTAAGGGAGAGAGAGATAAGCCTCGCGTTGTTGTTATTATCACATAAGGACTATTGTTTCCTTGCTGTAGTTCTTTGATCTTTGTTCTAGTTCTCGGATCGAAAGTACCTCCCACCGTTATTTAAATCGATGAATTCGGATTTGTGGACCACGAGCGATGATCATCGTTAGTGATCATCGCGTCTTCCGTATCCAGGATATGAGATAACGGCAACTGCCGCGTTGGTGCCATCGGTAGATTATTTATCTCTTATCCCGATCTTTTATCGTAGCGGGAAGTCTGAAAAGCAATGTTCGTTGCTGGGGGAAACACGAAAGGCGAGGCTCATTTTTTTTCCAAACATTTGTCCGCATCGCTCGCACCTTTTGCTTGCTCAACAGCTTGGTTAACATGGTCTCGAGTGTCGATAGCGTAAAATAGATGAGAATCAAACGCGCGATGCCCGCTCGGGGATACGATTCTTGTTCAAAATACGAAAAACAGAGCGAGCGTGCAGTTGCATCGCGTTTGTATCGCGTTTGAGAAGCGAAAGAAAAATGCAGGGGTAGTTTGTTCTAAATCACAGTACTGAGCGTGCTCACGAGAGAGCGACGTAAGGGTCGTCTAAGGGTCGTTAGATTATTTGTTGATGGCGCTGTTTCTTTTACGCAAGCCGAGATGAGCTTGGAGATGTTTTGCTTCGTTTCGGGTCGCGAGGTCCTTTCGAGTTCGCCGATCGATTTTATTTGAGGACCACGTAGGCAGGGAAACCCGCCACCGCCGCCGCTAATCCGATTTTTCCGTCTCGCCGAAAATTTAGCGGCGCAAGGGGAGAGGAAAGTGTCGCCTTCGCCGAGCTGCATTAATCGATTTCTATTAGCGGGGAATGCCGCTACTACGTTAACGATAATCTACGCGCCGGTGGCCGGGCAAAATCTGAGGCCTCGTCTCGGCCTTTCCGGCCGCGATTTTGCCGAAACCATTTTCGCATTTTATCATCGATGCCTTTTATCATCGATGACGTCGAGTATCGAGCGCGCGGCCGCATTGCTAAATCGATTGCAACGCGTAATCGAGCGCTCGATCATGCGATTTATGAGGGGGATCGCTGAGCTACTTGCAGGATAGAATCGACTCTTCGTTTTGATAAAATTGCGTAAACTTATGCTTATTTGTAATACTCGACGAATCGATCGATCGATCTGACGATTTGTACAAATTAATTTCATGCTCCTTCCGAGCAGCACCGACCATTTCATCGACTCGAAACCGCGCCGCGAGTCTCCGACCGACCGCGCTTGCTCGATACTCACAGTAAAATCGAAAATCAAATGGACGCTCAATTTCATTGATGAAAATCCTCCTCGTTGCGCTGTTTGAAATTTTGAAATTAATTAGGCGCGCCTAATAATAATAGCATTTCGAGACGTCAGCTTCCCCTATTTCGACGCGTTATTTCCGCGCTGGTAACGCGAGCCCCGCAAACGGACTAGACAAATAAAGCGGAAAAGGAACGGCATCGTTGATCACAACGCGCCATTCGACCGCCATCGAGCGGAGGGCAAAGGGTAATCACAAATTGAGCGTTGTTGCGGGACGCGCAGGATGTAGGCGAGCGCCGGCAGAAAAGGCAGATAATTAACGCATTCGTTTGAATACGCGAAAGCAATCGGGAGCCAACGCTATCTAAACTACCGTAAATCCCCGCTGGGGGAGCCCGGTCGATCGGGCCCAACGATTCGCGTCGCCCTTGTCTTTTCCAATCGGACGAAAAGCTCTCGGGGACGGATAATGAAAATCGCGCGCGAGTTCGAAAACGGCGCGATATAAATTCCGCGCACTTTCGCGCACGTCCGGGTGATCGACAACCGGCGACGCTACAGCTGTTGTTTATCGTCTCCTGCCGGAGCTTTTTTTTCTCTCTCTTTCGCGCGCGTACAGATATGACGAGATACGAGACGGACGCGATTATTTATCACGCGCGATCGGCGCCGCGCGGGCAGCGACTCGGAAATGAAAAATTGGATCGGATATCCGCGAAAAGTCGAAATATCGGTCCAAGTGGCCCGTAAATGGAGCACCCGGATCCTCTTTTCTATCTCCTTTCGTGTAATTATATCTGAACGGAAATGCGGATGCGATGTTTTGATAAACGAGTAAACGGCTTCGGTGCGTTTGCGGAACCGACGTGTTCGCGGTACACGCCGCGCGTCGCAGGATCCACGTGAAGCTGCTACGTAATTGGATTACGGCGGAATTTTGACAAATGAACGCGGCCGCCATAGAGTTTTACATAATTGTCAGTTACAAATGCGCGCATTTTGCACATTTCGTTAGCTCGGCTCGTGCATTAGCGGAAGAAGTAGAGAGGGAACACGCGAATTTGAACGCGCCAACGCGCGCAATGCGAAACAGCTTCGAAAACACCGCGGAGGAAACACGGATATAAATTATCAATTGCGCTATCCTTCGGCGATGCTCTTCGCTTCTCACAAACGATAACGGGATCGCGATTCGTGCACGCGTGCCCTTACGGTAAAATTTTCACGTTTCCAGGAACGGCGCGTATGCCGACATGCCGATCCGCGACGCATCATCGGCGCTGTCGGAATAATGCGCGCGGAATTAATAACGGCATAACCCGCGACCGAATATGTCTGCGCTCGCAGTTAAATTATCCGGTCGCCATTAAGCGCAGCGGGACGCTATCAGTCAATTTGTTTAATTTCTCGCGACGTCAACGTACCGGACGCATCGAACCGGTCGTTCACCGGTGCGTGCGTCACGCACGCAGCTCGCCGGATGGCCGATCGATCGCTAGCAACTGACAATATCGGGGCCACCTGTTATTTTCCACCTTCCTTCCCCCCCTCCCACTCCCCACTCTCCCACTCCTCCCTGATATTCAAAACGGTGCAATGGCGCGCTCGTAAAATCCGCAGCGGGCTTGCCGCGAATTTCGTTTAAGCTGGCAGCCGTAACGGTGTCATCGACGCTTGGCAATATTTCCTGGTTGCAACGTCGCTGATGATCCAACTCGCGAATGATTTGATTCCCCCGATTCGTTCCGACTTTGCCGGGAAGATTCCTCGATTACCTGATCCCCATGTTAGCAGGAGTAAGATCGGAACGAACGAGAAAGCGTGAGGTGAACAAATTAATTTCTTGCTTGTCTGGTAAAGCTCAAAATTTATTTGTAAAAATAAAGCGCTTACGTAAGACTACGTAAGGAATGCCGGGATTCATGGCTGCAAGTTCCTTCTCCTTTTCAGCTGAATCTCGGATTCGACGGATATCGCGGATATCCTTCAAATTTTCGAGCGCTCGTCCCGACGCTCCCCGTCTTTGAGGTTAAAATCTCCATCGCGGGATCTCTGAATTTTTGCAAGTCGCGCGAATCGACTGCCGCTTCGCCGGCGAGTACGAGAAATCATTTCAGCGGTTTCATTACTTTCTCAGCTGAAACGCAAAGAGAATGCAGTATGCCGGATGTGCCCTTTATCAGGGGCCACCGTGCATACATCTGTTTTTGGAGGTTACGTTACCCGGTACATCCACGAGTGTAGATGTCAGCAGTCAAAAGTCAAAACGAAAGAATCGCTAGATATTCGAAATGCCACTCAAGGTCGACGAAGGAAGCAAGAAGCATGTGTGCGATAATTAGATCAAATGAATTTGAACGGATTTGAACGCACGTTTCTTCACGTTTCTCGTATCGAAATGAACATCATCCACGTAGAAAGGAGAGACTCAGCGTTTCAGCGCGAAGGCATCGGCGGTGACGCTTTAAAAACACGACAGGGATGAAACGCATACATGATGAGGCTGCCTGTTCCGCGACGCCGCGGCGACCAGAGATTAAAAATGGACATTTATTCGTCGCTTCCTCATCGCGTACAATTTCGTGAGTGTCTCCGCTTGCCTCGTCGCTGATAGCGACGTCCGGGATCTTTTTGTCTCTGGTGACTTGATTCTCGTTACTCGTAAACAACGGGCATTTCGCGAATTCCAGGCAGTAGCGAGACGCAACAGAGATATCAAATTAAAGGGTATAAATGCTTTGAATTCCGATACTTCTCTCCCTAAATCCATACGGGTTAACGCGCTGCGTCGAACACTCGGGCGTACGGATGCTCGATATTCGCCAGTGACGACAGCGAGGCTGGACAAACGCTGTTTCCTGTTCGTTAAACGGAACGGAACGGATAAATCGCCGATACGTTTGCTCGCAGGAGCGAATAGAATCTGCCTACCCGCTAGCTATCGTCTTTATCGAGCTCTTTCATTAGCATCTCGTCGCTTCCGTTTTCCGGATCCGGATCGTCGAATAAAGCCAGGCCAGGCGGAAGCGATGAATGCCGCTAATGCGCTGCATACGCGTGTGAGTCTCATACGGGGTGAGAATCCGGCGGGAATCTCCGTCAATCTTTTTCTTCAATTTTGACTCGACATCTCGAGATATTGTCTCGCATTCCGCGTGGGAACGGCGTCGCGCTGCACAATATTGCGAGCGGGATTGAGATTGGCAAGCGCTCGGCCAGCCAGGAGATATCACTTGCCAGGTTCAGCTAGGCAAGGTGATGTGGTAGGTAACTAATTAACGTGATTATACGCGAGACACGATGATTCGATCGGATAGACCAAAGCGTTTCCCAACACCATCCAGATCCAGGAAGCGACGAAGGAACTCGCATGGGACTGTATCGGACATCGTATCGATATATCCGTTCCCGTGCATTAGCGTTTCCAACTTGATACAGCATCCGGTGTATTATTCACAGAAATCGAGCAAGTGTTACCGTTACCGTCCTTGCCGTTCTGCTGTTTGCAATATCGCGCGGCGTTACTATTTAACGATCGATTCTCGTTTCAGCCGCGAGTTAAGCAAGCATCCTCATGGAACGGAATATCATTATATTCCTCATAAACGGCAGACGCCTAAAAGTAATCGACCGTGGCATTGAAAACATCTTTGCGCTCCTTCCGAACACGGAGAGAGAGAAAGAGAACGAGAGGAGGGACCGGTCTCGTTCTAGATATCATTCGGATTCCCCATCTTGCGATTAGCGCGTATCTCAGTAATGAATGAATGCCGTGTCCTTTAGCGTCATCCGCGGATTGCTTGTTCATTTGGGCCGGCTGTCTAGGCATAATCGAGAATGGCGGCAACGCGAGCGAGCAGGACCGAGCGAGCAGCCAGGGAGGGTAGAAGCGGGTAATTAACGCGAGTACGCGTAAGGCGTGAAGACAACGAGCCCGCCGGCGGAAACTGAACGTCTATAGATTTCCGCCCAGCCGTCCGTACTAATAACCGCATGCTAGCGGTTGGCGCATTTCACTGACCGATGAACACATCCAGACGGGGCTGCCTCTTTCTCTCTCTCTCTCTCTCTCTCTCTCTCTCTCTCTCTCGCTCTCTCTGCATTTCCCCTTTCGGGGATCCGTCTCATCGGCCGCCCCGCGGCCGTGTTATATCATTTATCAGAAGCGCGCGCTGATACTTGCTCCCGGAAATAAATGGGCGAAATTAATTAAAAATGCCGACGAGCGCCCGGAACGTTTCGCGCTTCCAATTATGTTATTTGCAGTCGGAAGGGATCTGTAAAGAGGGAGTAACCGGGGAGGGAGGAGGGGGAGGGGGAGGGGGGCGAGAGGGGAGGGGACGGGTGACGGAAACGTCGGGCGCAGAAGGAATTTTTTATCGGTAGCCTCACCCGCTAAATGCAGCATTGCAGGATTATGTTGATGCTGAAGAAGGAAAAGAGAGAGAGAGAGAGAGAGAGAGAGAGAGGGATTTTTCTGTGCGGGTTGATTGTTGACGATTGCACAGGGACGATTGCATCGCTGCGCGCTAACGACCTTGAGCATCCTCCGGATACGTGTCAGCGTTTAAAGTCTAATTAGCCGTGTGAGCAGCAACGTTTAAATTTAACATTACATGGCGCAACGTGAATCTTATTTCTCGTACAACGCGCAACGAGCTTTGTGCGCACTATTTTCGTAATCTGATGCATTATCCAACATTCGGCGCGCACCGCAAACTACGGCGAAGCTGAAAACATAAATGTGCGTAAACTGGTTGGCCAGTTTGGTTAGGATGCTTTTAGCCGGTGTAAAAAATATTTTCCCATCGGCACGATTCCCCGAAAAGGAAGGGGGAAAAAAAAACGATGAAAAACAGGATACATTCCCTGCCCGCGGTGGCGCAACAAAGGCGAATGCGATTATGCTGCTGTATCGTTACGTAAACATCATCATGATTTGATGACGATGTGAAGTGCGTGTTTGTAGGAAAGTATCGACCATCGATGATGCAATAACGGGAAAAAATTCAGGTGTTTAACTTTTCCATGGATAAATTAATCGAATGCCATCCTGTATTCCCCCGGATTGTTGGATTGTTCAACGTAATGTAAAATAACTGTGTAAATGTGTGCCCTTATATCAAATGATTCGTAATTATTTGAATAAGCATTCGAATAATCTCAAATATTAGTTTAAATTTCGCGGCAAAAGATATCGCGCAAATATTTCTCACGCGTCGAAGTGTACTCGCTCACTCGCGCGGCGAGTATATTACCGTAAAAATTATGTACTCGTCGAAGCGAGCTTTGCGGATGCCCCGTCATAGAACAACGTAGAAATTGCTCCACCGATTTCGTCGATCGCAACTTTCGTCGATCGCACGGCAATCTGTGAATCGCCGGCCCGTAATCTGTCCGCTCCTTTCTCGCGAGCGGAAACAAAGTGGAAATCAAACCTCATGACTGAGATTAATCAATGCCGACGGAATCGCCTCCAAACCCGTAATCCCAACGAACAGACGCGCTACTGCCAAAAAGTTTCCGGAACTCGCGAAGATTCACGACGCAGTTTCCGCGCGTGCGCGGAGAATTCATGGAAAATGCTCTCCGCAACGCGAGCCGCACTGGAAGCAGCGAGCGAAAACGTCGTCGATTTTTCCCACGTCAGACGTCCGGGATAATTATCGGTGCGCGAGGATCCCGAACAAACAACCCCCGCTTTTGCTCCTCATACCGGCGAGACTTCCCCGGAGACGCTTCCGGAGACGGAAATGGAGGCGCGTGCGATTAATAAAACGCGGCTGATATCGTTATTCCCGGGTCGGCCTTTGCGCGATGCCTCGGCAAATTTCCTCGGCGATCGATGAGCTCGCGATCGCGTTTTACTTTGGAATCCAATTCTCGCAGGAGGCGCCCCGCAGGCCCGCGGGGGCGGGGAAATTATGGAACACGATTCGAACCGTTCTGATACTTGGAGCTGCAGCTCGCGAACTCGGCGGCAGCCAGCTTTACCGCTCAAATGAAACTGCGAGGCTTTGATATACGAGTTCTCCTCCATCCCTGATATTCCTTACCTCCCCCTCGTGCTTGTTACTCGAATCTTCCATTTACAGCTTCCGGCTGTTTCGCTCGAGTTAATCTTCGTCATTACCGCGCGCTCGGTGTCTGACATCAGCTCGCTTTCTTTCCTTGTTTCCTAGAAAACGGCCGATCGAGCTGCGAATCAGGCCGATAACGCGAGGGACGGTAACGCGAGGGAATATCTGCGGATTTGTCGGCATTTCGGTGTATCTCGCATTATTGCGCGGGCAGGAAGGAACTCGCACTTTGTTACAGTCATTAGCGGCTCTATCGAGTTTATTAGCGTTTGTCTGCCGATCGATTTCACGCTGAAACATACAACGGAGTACAACGGCGTCGAACCGAATGCCGGCGATATCGATATCGCGGCCGCGTGCCGCGTATTAAACAGCTCGCACGATGCGAGCGCGATACGGCGAAATACGTTTCGATAATACCGTAATCATACTCGCGGATGATTCGCGCGGATGTCTCCCGAGCATAGTCAAGCGGTAAGAGCTGAGAGGCGCAGGAAGTTTGCGAGAATTAACAGCGCGAGTCGACGGAGCGAAAACCTCCTCCCCGAAAGTCGAGTAAATTAATAAGTTTGGGAAGCTGCCAAGAAAGGGTCGTAAGCACGCGTCGCCAGATGGGGAAGCTTCCCTTGCTCGAGCTTAGCGGGAAGAAACTTAAATGACGATTCGCCTTATCGCACCGCCAGCAACGACTAACAATTGAAACGCCACGAAGTGACATACGATAAGCATCGCGCGAACTAAAATATTACACAGAGAGAAAGAGAGAGAGGGGGGGGGGAGAGAGGAGGGAATAAAACATCGGGCAGGTAAAATTATACGTCGTCACTTTCAATTCGCATACGCGGATATTATTATTTCGCGTCTGCATTTTATTCTACGATGGATTCCTCGAGAAGGATTTCTCTTCGATCGAAGCCTCCGCCTCTGCGTGCGAATTCTAAACTGACGGATTCCGAATTTCATGATCATTTTACGATTTTCTGTTCTCTACTCTGCGCATTTTTCTTTCTTTTTTTTTTTTTTTTTTTTTCTTTTCTCCGAAGAATCCGTAATTTTGTATCGACATTTGAGTACAATCGTGAGCTGAAGGGCCGCGACAATTTATCGATTGTAATCGATCGAATGGCGCCCGAAAACGTTTGACGAGGGCCACTAGATAAAGGCGTAACGTAGTTACGCTTTGCAAACAGTGCAACAAAAGTGCATCGCGCTGAAAGCCTGCCGAAACTCCGGAAAACGCCACTCGCTATAAATTGCGGCGAACGCGCCGCTCCGTTTCGCCGTTAATCAATGGCGGAAGTTGAGGAGGACGTTAAACTGGATCGCGCATTGTCTGCTATTCTTCCATGCGCGGCAATTCCTTGCCGCAAGATCATCGCGAGCACCTGAACGATGCGTCTGGACTCGCCGACGTTTCGCTAGATTAAACGCTTGCAGATACTTACCGCGAGATAGTACATATTTAATATTACGTATTTCCGCGTGTGCACGCGCGAACGAAATTTCCGTTCATTGCGATCGATCGATGCGTCCCGCCCGACAAATTTGTACAACGCCAGGCGATATTTACGCTCGCCATCTACAATGATCGCTACCGATCCAATTTGTATACATTTGTCCCTGCATTATCCCATTTCGAGAATCAATTCGCGTAAGAGAGAACTACTATCCATTACCTACATACGTTACTCTCTCTCTCTCTCTCTCTCTCTCTTCTATTATGCGTGTATTATTTGTACAGCTCGTACATGCAGAAGATATGTTCACATAAAGTGCTACTCATCTCACGGATACAGATCTATGAGCGAATGCGTGAATGCGAACACATATTTTGACCCGCACGCCTAGTGATTTATTTCTCGCCTAGAGATACGCATTAGCCAGCCTCGTTCGTGCGATTGTCTCCCGAGAGGCACAACTCATTGAATTTTCACAGCGAGCCGACCACCGTAAATCGCGGGTCCCACCTGTGTCCCACGTGTAAAGTCCTGTTCTCAAACGCGCCTTGGGTCCACCGTAGAGGTACTTGGAGCCGGGAGTCTGTTTCGTCAGCAACGTGCCTGGGACACCGCGATCGTAAACGAGACCCGTTTTCTTCGGCGTCTAGAGCGTCCTTAATGGCACTCGTAAGCTCGATGCTGCCGTGTGTGAAGAACCGTCTCGTTTCCTCAGAGGTCGCGAGAACGTTCGCGGGAGCACTATCGATAAACGTAAAGAAACAAGCCTGAAGAAGGAGCACTTATGGCGTTCCCTCGCAATGTCATGATCGTAAAGGCGCTTCCCCGATAGGGGGTTACTCCGCGTAATTAGTTGTTAAGAATGCGCCGACAGTGTTAACTGCTGAATTTCAGGAAACGAAACGGAGATGTACATCTCACGGTACAAATTTACGGGACCTCGACAGAGGATGATTCGAGGTTCATCGCTGATCAACTCACACCAGCCGTTTATTCGCTATGATCATTACTCTCGATCTCCCAAGCTCCTTCATCTTCTTCATCTTCTTATGGCACCGTGTCCTGTATTTTATTCGCAGTCTGCCCGTGGAGGGCATCCGTGGAGGCATCCTGGGACTGTTTGATTTTCCATTTTCTGCGACTTTTGCGAGTCGACTACCATTCCGTTTGCATGATCTCACACGAGTTCCATGTATCTTGCTCCTTAAGCTCGTGTACTCGTTTCTCCGGATTATGTCGCGATAGACAACCAGACATCATGGCTGCTTTGGCTCATTTGCGCTACTCCTTTCTTCAAGTTTGATCTCCCAAAGCAACTTTTTCTACGCGGGCTCTTATTGAAAAGCCGGGCAATTAAGTTGTGCAACAAGCGGAAGCAGGTATAAATTTTTACGGGGAAGGGCGGGATGTATCGCGGGATCCTATCGCGGTTAAGGCCTCGTTGCTCTCATGTTATTCAGATCCGGGAATAAATCAGGACCGTCGATACCTCGGCTTGCAGATCCGTGCTTTCGTGGATCGTCTGAAAAATTGAGACGATCCGTAACCGTCGTCATAACCGAGGCTCCTCTGCCGATCAAAAATTCTCTTCTCTCTTTATGCGTTCGGGATTAAATTCATTGAATTCGCTTTGATGGATCCTTAGATCGCGCGGACGCCGCGGGATTAACATCAAAGGCCCGCTAATTCGCCGCCTTTCAGCGCGCCGATCCAGCGCGGCCATCGAATAATGACATTACGGAACGTGTTATTTGCGCAAACGCGTAAACAGTAAAAACATCGTAATAAATAGCACACACAGTAATCAAAACGGCTAAAAACGAAAAGTGACCAAATGGAAATATCGCATATTTGAATTACGGATGCATCGCGCGGGCTCGCATTTTACGAAAAAGGCAAACAAAAAAGCCAACTGGATACTCTCGACTAATGAAATATTTCAGATAAACAAATGATAGCTTTTTACATCGGCACAAGATAGAAAAAAAACGAAGGGTGCGCACATATGTACGCACGCACATCTTTGACGATCGCAAAGAAAATTAATGCCGTTCCGCGAAAGCGAAACAAAAGTTGCGTTTTACACGTGGTGCCCTTTAATTCCGCAAATAGATTCAAGCGTGCGGCTTTATGGCGGCAAGTCTGTTCCCTTCTCGGACCGAGATCTCGGACAATTCTCGGTGTAGACGTAAACCCGTGAAAACCGGCCTTCGCGAGCGGAGCGCGAGCGCGGAATACCGAATCGATGGTGAATCGTTGCCGCTAATCGGTGCGGCTTCTTTCTCGATTCTCGCGCGGTGCGGGAATTGATCCTCTCGCTTAATCGTGATCGCCGATGATCCGATGACTCCATTATTGGCGTATTCGGCGCCGCGAACGCCCTCAAAGACGGACGGACGGACGCGGGGGAGAGAGGACGTCGATCTCCGCTGATCGCGCGTAGCTCTGATTTATTTCCGCCGCTGCGGCGAACTTGATTCGTCAATTCCGCGACGGGGATCCTACAGCGAACCGTACATAGCGCGCGGCCGCACATTTGATTACCCTTTCAAATCGCGCAATTAAGCGCGACACGCGCCCCCGCGCCGCTCGTCCGCGGCCGGCGCTCGTCTGCGAATGACAGAAATAAAGACCGGAATCACCGCGACTTGACGAGCCGAGCGGCCGAACGCGCGTGTCCTTCCCCCACCCCCCAGCCCCCACCCCCACCCCTCGCCAACCGTCACCGAGATGTTAATCGCGGATGGAGCGATTTTGGGCATTTTATGCGGGCGCGCGCATCGAGCGCGGTCGCGTACGGGAATTACGTGCATTAAAGTTAAACAACGTAACGGTTCGCGTAATAATAATAATAACGCAACGTTTACCTTCAGCGCGCGCGCGTGCACCGACGCGGTAATATAGCACAGTCATGAATACTGAATGCAAATGTTACACGCAAATGAAACGGAGAGGCTGCCAGAGCGGCTGCGGCGAGGTCGCGGGGAAGCCCGGCCAGCCAGAGGGAAGGAGGGAGGGGTGGGTGAAGGCAGAGGAATGAAACGGTAGCCTTGCGGTAATTGCATTAATTTTGAAGCCCCGAGACGGCCAACGCGAGTACGCGTCGTGTCGGCGAGGAACGCGATCTAAATACTTCGCCGTTGGGCTTCCTGATGTCAAGTTACACCAGGCTTGCTGCTGCCGCTGCTGTTGTTGCCGCTTGCTGGTTGTTTCCGTAAATAAGGAAGAAAATCTCTCTCTCTCTCTCTCTCTCTCTCTCTCTCTCTCTCTCTGATCGCTGCTTCGCTGCGCGCATGCGAGCATCGGATTATTTCGCGTGACGTGACGTTCGAGTGATAGAGCTTCTCAGCCGTTTCCTTAATCTTTCACTCTTTCTGGGGATGATTCTGGGGACATTGTGGAAAAAGCGCTCTAAGTGAAACCGATGGCTTTAGCTTTTACGAGGTTAAGTAACGTATTGCCGCGCGTTGCGGTGGACTGCGCGCTGATTTTGTGAAATATTATTTGATTAATGCTGATTATCGCTGATATTTGACGTCTTGGACGTTGCATCGTGAAATACAGGGATTGGGATTTCTTTCGCGATTAAAACAAACAGGTCCGCCAACTAATTAGGCCAGTAAGAGTATGGAAGTTATTTCTTAATTACAGAAGCGGGATCCAGAACGCGCGATTGAAACGAGACAGAGATCAGGAAACCAAATTGAGAGACGGAGAGAAAGAGAGAAAGAAGTACATGCCAAAGCGGGTGTTCCGTCTCTTCCCCGTCTTTCGGACTTGGCCGAGTGGCGGGTGGGGTTGGTTGTTTTAAACAACCAACGGCTAGAAAGTTGACTCAATTCGATTCCGTTAACAGACAAACGTCGTGCCTCGAAACGGAAGTTCTCTTCTTCTTCTTCTTCTTCTTCTTCTTCTTCGAGACGACGGCGTCGTCGGCCGCTTATAACCCGGCTTCTCCAGCCACCGGAATTCGTGGGAATTCATTTAAATCGGGAACGAGCTTCGCGGTAGAATCGCCCTGAAATATTCCAATGTGATTTACATGTCGCGTGACGGCCTGTTCTTGCAAATCCGGAATCCTTTCTTATGGCGTTTTCGTTTCCGGGTCTCGTCGATGCCCCCCAGCGGCCAAATTCAATATTTTCTTTGCGCGCTTGCACTGTCGGCTGCCTGACCGTTTGTTTGCGAGTTAGCCAGAGACCGCTCGCTTCGTACGCGATGTACAAGGTGGAGAACGGTAATTCTTGGCTCTTGGTCTGGGGCGTTTCCCTGCTTTTTAAATCTCTTATCACGGAGAGTGTAATTAACGTGATGTTACGTATTAATGATGTTACAAGCGATATACACGCGACAGTCAACGAATAATAAGCTGCAAATGTAAATCTTTGGTATGCCTTCAAAGAATTCCCCTCTCTGCACGGAGCGGGATTTTCTTACAAGATTCATTTCCAAATTATTTCAATTATTTGTGTAATTAAATTTCTTGCTTTAATCAGAGGTATCACGCGAGAGTATTTGCTTTGCAGAGCATGCATTCAAGCCACTTTTATTCAGAACGTACGTAAAATGTAAAGCGAGCATGTAGGAAAATCTTGGAAAGTAGAGACAACGTCTCGGTAGCGAACAACATTGCGTCTTAAGAGAAGAGGATCAGTCCGCGCACGGATTTATCATTGCAGCGATTTATCATTGACTGCGATCGCATTCTGCGCTCTAAGCGCAGAGCCGGAAAAACGCGCACTCGAAGAGACGAGAAAGACGAATTCGGATATAGAGACATTTTGCAAATTTAACGTAATGTCGCGTTACGTTTTAACGTAAGTCTAGCTACAAGCCGAACCTCTCGTAATCGAGACGCAAATTGTGAGCATTCGTCCGCGAACGTCGCTCGTCGCAGTTAGATTTCATAATTAATCGCCTCGTCCTCGACAGGCGACATTTGCCGAGCTTCTTCACGGGCGAACGGATTCTTGCGATCCGGCTTGGGTGGAGTTTCCGTTCCAGATCGCCGTAGAGGATAGTCACTGCCGGCGAATCCAGCTCCTTCCGTTGAACGCATGAATTTTCGAATATCACGAGCAGTATGCTCGAGAGTATGTCGGACAAAAGCGCGGAATGCCCGGGACGCTTCATTGAAAAGCGAAAAGTGGAAGGAACCGGAGGAGTACGCGAAAATCTAGAGAGAGAAAAAAAAAGGAAATCCAAGGGAAGACGTAAAGTCTTGTGAGCGACGTGCGTCTCAAACTTGACATACTTTGCACGTATGCGCTTCTATGGATCGTTCTATTTCGCACTTTTTCGATTCACCTTCGAGATCGAGATCCCCGAAGAGTTTCTTAATCTTACCGACCGAGTTGCGCGTACGCAACTCTGAATGATTGACAAACACTTCAACATCCGTTGAACGCCATTGGTCCACGCGAGGATCGATTAGTTGATATTTGATTTCTCATATCCTTCGGTTCTCATTACTCGCTCGATCATCCGATTTTTCATGTTGATGGGATTTCAGTGCTCGTGTTTAATAAAATTGATTTGATTGGAACAGCAGCGACAGAGACAGAGAGCGAGCTGATTAAGCGGCACGTGCCTCGAGAAAGGCACTTGAAGGTATTCTTTCGTCGACAAATACAACATTGAACAACACGCTAAACGATTCCTTAGCCACCGTGCAATTATTTTATTCGCGCAACGAAGCCGCGCGCGCTCTCTCTCTCTCTCTCTCTCTCTCTCTCTCTCTCTCTCTCTTCCTCTCCTCTCCTCTCTCCCTCCTACAACGACTTGTGCTTTTATCGCTCTTTCAGTTCATCCGAAACGGTTTAACGAGCTCAATGTCGGCGCGACTGCATGTAATTGCAATTTACAATAGCGCGTAAATTAAGCTCAAGGTGAGCGCGTCGCGACTTGATAAACATCTAGGAACGGCAATCCTACGTAACGAGCGAATCGGCGTAATCGGCGAACAGGAAAATGAGCTTCCGATAGCCGAGGAATCCGCGCGAGAACGCTCCGAACGACGAAAATCGCGGATACGTGAAATTTCTATATACGAAATTTGCCGCCGATCCCGTCGATTGCAATCCTGACGAACATGCTGGCGATACGAACACGCGGCGTGCACGTTCGCAAATTCGCCGTTGTTGAGTAAAATCCTCCGTTCGCGGAGTGGATAAAGTGGAGTAGCCGTTTCCGGAAGCGCGAGGAACACCTGCCGGCTGAAACGCGCGAGCTCGACATACTCTCGCTGGATCGCGCTGCGAAACCGAGACGTTCCGGAGGAGATGCTGCGCCGATACGATGTCGTAAAATCATTGGCAATTGATGTCGGTACGATCAAAACGATTATCGTCCATGACGATAAATTATTACTTGAGGCGGCGTGAAAATCCGCACCGCGCGCACGCTTTGTTAGGGAATTATCGTCGAGATTTACAGCGGAGCGCTGCGTTTGTTCCCTCGCGCGCCAATTTCTCTTCAAGGAAGGAGCTCGTTCCCGGCGAACCTGGCGTAACCGCGCCACGATGTATAATTAATGATCCGGCAAGCGATGCGAATCGACGCGGCGACATTGTCGTCCGAGGGACCTTGAGGAGATCTGACGCGAGGCGCGCATCCGGCACGCGAATTTTCATCGGCCTCGCAAACTCGCGTGTAATTTCTTGCACGAGCTCGACTTGGCGCGATTAGACCTCGCTGGACTTTGCAGCTTCGTTCATTTTTCCTGGCGGAACGACAAAAGGAACGACAAAAGGCGTTGCGTTTCAGAAGACAGAACCGCGCGCGCTTTGGTCTGAAGACGCTTCGTGCTCGCCTGCTCAGCGATCGATCAGTCGGCAAGTAACGGTGCTTTTAACGAATCAATCAATCCGCGTATTATCTAGCATTTATGTCCGTTAACGTACTCTGCTAGTTAAGTACGCAAAGCTTCAATTCAGCAAATTGCAACGAGGTCCCGAACAAATTGGTCCGCATTTAATTAAAGTAAGAAGGAATTTGCGGAAAATCAAATTAAACGTTGAGTGTAAATGCGGAAATGATAATGGAGCAGCAGCTGAAACGTGACAAACCCCGTAATTATTTTAATTCGAAAGGGAATTAATTACGTCTGATATTTACGCTTGATCCTTTATCCGCAACAGTTCTAACGCGACGCTCGCATCGTTAATTGCTATCGTCCCCCGTTTCGGGGGGGGGGGGGGGGGCTTGACAAGGCGCGCGGCGAAAACAATAAAATTATTCCGCGCCCGCGAAATCTTTACTCGCGTCCATTTCACGCAATTCGCAATTTTATTTCACAAATTTTATTTCATGCGACGCGACATGTCAAAGCGAGTCCGCGCAGCGGACTAGCGCTCCAGGGCACTCTACTACGTATCGTCGTATCATGATTTTGTAATATTGCGCAATGTACACGAAGTAATTTCCGACGTTGCCGGTGGAAAGTTCGCGGGATCGCAAACTTGCCGCAAAATTGCCGCAAAATTCGCCGCGCGCGGCGTCTTAAAAGGCCGACCTTCGCGCGTCGCGAACACCTTTCCGGAAACACTGTGTCGCCATACGGTAAATACGGGCGATCGTTTGGACACGGGGAGAGAGACGGGGGGAGAGGGGTGGGAAGGGGAGAGGCACGCGTTCGAGATTTTGATTTGTGGTCGGCGCGGCATTCTGACGCGCGCCGCGCCGCGCGATCGCTCGGGCGTCACCGGGATTTCGGGATATCAAGCTTCCCCGACAGAAAGTCGATATGACGTCACTGAAAATTAATGAGCCAATCGTAGGTATGTAACCGGTATTCACGCTATCGTGGAATAATTAATGGCGCGGCTCGGCTCGCCTGCGAAACTTTCGGCGTCGAACGAAGCCGCGAGGGCAGATCGCGCCGCGAATATTCGGATATTAACGCGGGCTGCCGCGGAAGACGCTCCGCGGAATGCGACTGCTCTATTATCGATTACGATTCTTTACGATCGCGAATTCGACCGGGGACTGAGTTTCCGGCGTCGATCTCGCAACGCCGTGCAATTTAATTAACTTCGCGCGCCATTTAACATCGCAATTATCTCCCGTATGAATGACAATCGTCAGTAATGAATTAGTCAGCGTCACTGTCCTGATATGATCTGACGGATTAATTGAATCTCGTTTCCGTCTCCCTCCCGCAGCGATCGCGTTTTCGCCCATGACCGTGATGGATGATAATGTTTTCGCGCGAGGTTATGTCAGTCTGCTGCTGAACACTGCAACTATTCTTCGGCGGTGTCTCGCCACCGGGATATTTTCATTTAGATAACCAAAATGTTTGCAAATGTTTCGAAATGCGCGCGCAGCGCCAACAACCTCGCGCGGAAAACGGCTCTTACTCTCAAGTTTGCTTTGAAGAAGCCGCTGGGATTACCCTCCTACGCGCGATTAGCCGGAATCGGCCATCCACGGTGGCAAGAGTGCAAAACTGCAACGATTTTTCTTAAAAGGCGCCATTTAAGAGAGATGATGCTTCGATCTTAGAGCAGGAAAGTTCTGGTATGTACTCTCTCTCTCTCTCTCTCTCTCTCTCTCTCTACGCTTTCTTGCGGCGACAACATTTTATTTACTTTTTCTTTTTCTTTTCCTCGAGACGCGTGTAGACGAAATTGCAAGGTAAGACAAATGCCTGGCTCCGACACAGAACTGTCAAGAGCGCCATTCTTTGGTATCATTGGACGTACAAATTAATCCCTTGCTCTTAATTTCAAGCATACAAGCACACAGTATCGACCTTCTACTGCGATACGGCAGCCCGATAAATTAGGAAGAGTCGAGAGCGATCATTTTATTGATCTTAAAATCCTTCGCGAATGAATTTGCGAGGTTTGCCTGAGCAAGAAGAGCAAGAAATTAATTTGTACACTCAATACCCCCACAAATTCTTTTGCCGGTTAATCCGGTTTTCGTATACGCGAATACCGGATATCAGACGCGAGTATCGTTTCGCCCACGAGCGGCTCGCTCGATGTCACAAATATCGTCGTTTAATGAATAACCGTCGCGAATAATCTCCCACAAATTTGCCGATCGAGCGCGATCGAGTATCTCGTCCATTGTCGCGAGCGACAATCCCGGAAGTCCCGTACGTTCCGGCCGGGTCGCCGGGTGCCCATCGATATTCGAGCGGCGTCTTGGGCGCCCACAAATATCGACAGCTACGTAGATAACGCGCTCGCGCGTCTACTACCGCCATTGTTCTTTGCGTCTTGCGAGAGCCTCTAATTACGGCGCCGGCGTACTGCTTGATTTGCGTGGCCCGCGGACCGACGGCGGCGTTACGTTAATTACACGCGGACAGGTACACGGTTTTGCCGGACACGTCAATGCTTCATTAAGCCGTGCCCGGATCCCGCGCGTATTCCGGCGTGGCCGAAGTTTCGTCGGCGATTAACGCCCACCGCACGGCGTAACTTGCCGAACTGCTAACGGCGTTTCGCCGTTACGAAAATACTTCCGGATCCGGCGCGGTAATGCGAGTTTCCGCGGATGTCCGGAAAATGTCGAAATCGCGACGTCGTTGACGTCGCTGCGCGACTGATTCAGAAATGATGATCCGATCGCGTATGATCTGACGGCGCGGGTGGCTCCGCTTTTTTTTTTTTTAAATTAAGAGAGAAATATTTATTTCTCAGGTCAGATTTCATTATGTCGGAATTATGTCCGGTAAAATAAGGGGTAATTTAATTGTGCGGTTAATTGTAAGAGAATTAATTATAACGGAGGACGGATGGATGTCGGTAATAATTGAATATACAAAAACCATATTCAAGATGATCGTCAATAATATCAGGCATAAGAAATCAAACGCAGAGCGCTTTCCAGAGATGCAAAGAAACAAGATTTTCGAAGAAAAGTCGATGAGTCGCGACATCGGCACCGATCGATGTATCGACTGTGTCGATGTCGCATGCGGGTAATTATCCAGGTCACCCGATTGGCGCAAGCCCGTGCCGCGACCGCGCGAGATACCGCGCCGTCGTTACCGTAAATTTAACGAAACGGAAAGCCGCGTCCGCAACGAAGAACAACGAGTCAACGCCAGCGTGTCGGCGGCGACGATCCATCGCGATTTCGCGGCCGCGTTGAGAATTGATATCTCTGAATTAGCGCCGGGACGCCGGCGTCGCGTTCACAAGGACGGATGAGTGCCCATCCTCGTCACGGGCATTCTGCGCGAAATACGACCGTGCCGTGAATTTTCCGCACGCAATGCGTGCAACGCGCCCTCGCGCAGTCAGCTAACCGCGAGCGCTACGCCCCCATTGACCTGCGGTCGAAAGTTCACCGCGCGCTTCCGCCTCCGCGGTTCTACCGCTTGCGCGGTCGCCTCGTTCGCGTTCTTGTCGAGTAACGGATACGCTAAAAGCCGCCAAGATCAGCGGCTTTGAACAAAGTCACTCGCGCAGAAACGCGGAATCGCGGCAACGATCGCGTCGACGACGACGAAGACGACTGGGAGCCGGCTGGAGTTGCTCGATTAAATTCTTTTTCATTCTGCCGCGCAAGCGGCAGCCGGAAACGACTCCCCGCGACTCAGAAATTCTCTCTCTCTCTCTCTCTCTCTCTCTCTTTCAGACGTGTATTAATTCAGCCTGCTTGCGTGACGGTATTCAAGTTCGTAATGCATAAAGCGTGCTTCAAGTACGAGGCTGTGTCCGTAGCCAAATGAATTATGCGGATCCAATCCGCACGGAACGCCTTAAATCCGAAATTAATCGGTCCGAAGGATACGGCGGGGGAGGAGGAAAGAAAGAGGAGACGTCCGGCGAGAACGAGTCGGTTCGATCTTCATCCGGATGCGAGGCGCGCGGAGCGGGGGATGAAGCAACGAAGGGGGTTCCCTTCGCGTCGGCCGTGTTCGTCCACCCTCGCCCACCCTCTCTCCCTAAGTAGATAGACACGCAGGGGTGCAGTTACGCATAATTGGCCCGGTGTTGGGCGTTACGTCGCGCATCCGCGACGCGCGAATCAGTCCATTCGCGGGAGATGGACGGCGAGCGGAACACGAGCCGCGAAGCGAGGGACGGGAAGGGCGGGATGCTCGCTTCCGCCCTCCTGAAGGGGCGAGGGAACTTGGACTTTTTTCCTGGACCACCTCCCGAGCGAGCGGCTTCGTGTTTTCGGGATCACCTTTGAATTTGCCGCCGAGCTCTCGCCTTGGTTCCACCATCCGCGAAACCAGCGGAAACCCGCGATTTCGGCCTGCCCCTCACCCCGCGGTCGGCGTTCTGGTTTCCGGTCGCTTCGGGACGCGCGAGATCGCGTTTCAAGGGGCCCGACAGACAGTAACGGCTAACCGGATGATTCTCGTTTGATCATTTACACTTGCTGGGGATCGTAATCTAGGGATTCTAAACGCGGAAGTTACTTTAATCGCAAACATCCGGCCTTTCCGATCCGTATCCGTATCGCGTATCAGTTTTCGTACCTCGTGATGCCTTCTCCAGAACGCGCGTTCTAAGATATCTCGCATTACTTGGCGCTCAAAGTAGCGACTAAATTTCACGATGCTGTTTTATTCTCAAAGTAGCGCGTGCATCTTTCATGCGAGACACACATTCGGGGATGTAATCATCGAACGCGCCGTTAACAACGGAGACACTCATCCGTAAATCTTCATTTAATCGAAGTGTCGGCGGATAATTGCGGCACGAAATAAGCAGTGGACGTTACAAAGAGGCCGGGCATATCGCAGTTCCATATATCCGATCGGCCGAGCAATTCGTTTATCGCCATAAACGTTATTTACGACATCGCCGATCGGTGCGTTTCTCTTCTCCGTTTCTCGCCGAGAAACGCGCTCTATAAAAACAGCCGCGAGTCGCGGCGCTCCGGGCAGAATACATGGTGGCTCGATTCAGGATTCAACGATCATCATGAGGCTCCCGCGAGTGATTCAGGCTCTTCCGTTGCTGATGGTCATCCAGTTGTGCCATGAATCCGCGCTCGCTAAACCGTCGACGAACACGAACGAGATCGTGGCTAGGATGTTGGAAACGCTCGAGAACAAAAATCTCGCCGACGATTACGGCACCCATCGAATGTCGAGGCATGAGTCTGCGAATTATCCGGAAGACCTGAGGGAGCTTACGGATGACTATGCGGACGACGTGTCGGATCATGACAGAAGGAACTTTCATCCGCTTCTCAGATCATGGGGTAATGTGAATAATCACAGAAACGAGAAACAGAACCGACTGTTCAGCCAAGAAGGAAACGACATGGGTCTGCTTCGACGAGCCTGAGCGCCCACGAGGTGTCATCTGAATTAGGAATTCAGAGATCTTTTGTATCTTGATTTCTCGGATGACTTACCTTTGATTCGAGATTATGAGGGAGTGTGGAAGGCGAACGATCGTGCACGATGGCGTCCAGTGAGACGAGAATCAAGCAACAGCCGTATTTTGATGTGATTATATGTAACTATGCTTATGTAACTATGTAGTGATTCGTCATAGATTTCACGATATCACGATATCGCGCAAGTGTCGCCAAGTTCTCCTTCATGGACTATGTCGAAATAAAAATTGCGTTATTATTTTAATTCTGTATTCCTCTTTCTTAGCGATTAAAATTGTTGTGTTAAGATAACTGGAAACATGTACTTATCCATCGATCGATCCTCGCAAAAAGATGCAATCATAGAGAAATTGAAACGCTCAACGATTTTTTCAAAGAAGCAAATGTCTGGGAAGAAGATCTAATCCTCTATCGTTGCGTCTTTCTTCACGGGAAACATAATTCGACGCAGTTACGATATAATAATTTATAGTTAAGTTGGTTAAAGACATACATACATAAAGAACATACATCATATAAATATCTCGTGGATAGTTTGACGAGAAATAAAAAGAGCACATTCGAGTTATCATTTACAGAGCATCAGGCTGAATGAGAGATTGCAATGCGCGACATGCGACACGCATAAAACCGCATAATACAAAAGTCAAAATTATTAAAAATTAAAATTACGCCAATCATTCGCGATTATTCCGCGAGCTTCATTGCAGCTCTGCTCGCGTTAAAGCTATTCTATACGTTTTATTCCCGCTTTTCGCGATGCTGCGTGCACAAGTTTTTCCAACGTCAATGCGGCAGATTAAACCCTTCGCGGATTTAATCTGTGCCTAAGGCTGTGTTCCGGAGTACATAGCGTTCCGCAAATTGCTGCGTGAAACAGGTCTTTCGCGCCATTACAGGATTTGCGGCTGAATTATGGAGGTAGATTTCTGCGGGCGAAGCCGGCGGAAGCCGGCCATATCTGCGAACTAAACTGCCGAAAGGCTTCGTTGCAGCGAGAGCTGCGAGACGAGAATCGTGATCCTGGGATCGCAGGCCGACGTGCCACGTCGGTGATCGTCGTTACACGACGAGGAGCAAGTTTATAGAAATGACGTTCGATCGCGCTCCAACTGCCTCGATCTTTGTCCTTCTCGGTCTCCCGTCCGTGATACTCTTTCGCCAGCGAATTCTCCATCCTCGAATCCCTTTCGAATATAAATAGACGCAATCCCGTATTGTTCCCTCTACGGTCCCTCTACGGCGCCGTAAAGGGATACGCAGAGCTGTGAAGGCTGTTGTAATAGATGTAACAGATGTAAAAGCTACACGAAGGCGTTGGCGACAATTGCAATGGTCCGAAAGTGACCTTTCAGACTTTGCGGCGTAATCGCGACAGCCGCTTTTCCCCTCGCTACGGTGGACCTTGTAGTTTCGAATGAGCTTCCGGATCACGCATCAGGCAAATTGATCATGATTGGCAATTAACTATCACAACTATGCGCGCTTTCCCGTATCACGCTTACCAAAGTGATATTCCTTCGACTGTTGATCGAGTTATTCTGCTTTGTCTGTTCAAGCGGGTACCAAGATGGACGCCGAGGCAGCGTTGTTGGAGAACTCGCCAACCTTGTCGACGATCTCATCGGATTCCACGGATGCGACGTACTCGGGACCCGGTTCGCCCTATTCCCCGGAATCGCCGATCATCGTCACGTCCTCCTATAAAAAAAAGCGCGACGATGAGGTCACGACCAGGCACCCACTGCCATCCGGGAAGCCGAGCTTCCGGATACGACCGCCCTACCTCATGATCTGCATCAGCATCATCGAGGTGAATGAGAACGCCGAGCCTGAGAAGGGATCACGTGACGCCTCGTTCCGGGTCTTTGGTTTTTTGCCAGAAATTCTCTTCAGCCTTGAGATTCAGCTGTGCCGCTTTAGGAAATGAGATTGCGCCAAGCGCGTTTGCGCTCATTGGTATAATCGACCGCCGATGTTGCTGGAGATTAAATCTCCCGAGATTGTCAGTCGGGGAAAGCAATCGTCGTTTGTAAAATCGATTCTGTATTCTTCTTCTTCGATGCACTGACGTTGCCTCGCGTGCGTTCGTATTTCCATTTTAGGGAAAAATGTGTTTTTCAGCTACAAATGAGTCCCTTATCGCGGAATCCGCGAATGTTCCGGTGAATGTAATATCGGGCGGGCAACGCAGGGCTTGAAAATGTTAAGCTCCAGGATTTCTCATTAACGGAGCCGGCGATTTGAAATCCCGAGCGAAAATCTCGAATGGGAAGTACGAGTATTTTTTCAATTAAACGCACAGAAATTCCGACCGTTTGTTTACTGATGTACGATTCCATTCATCTCAGTCCCTGTTTTAAGAAAATACGTGCCCTGAAATGTATCGAGCTGCTTAACGGCGAAGACTCCGGGAAGAAGGCGGCAACACTCGCGGCAGCACTTCTCGCCGCGATAATAATCTCCGGATCTCGGTTTTGCATCGCGGCCGGCAAGTCGCGCGAATAAATAGCGACAGGTACGCGCGATAAAAATACGCGCCAAGTTTAAAAACCGCCAAGTCGCGCCGCAATTTCTTGCTCGTTTATGACGGAACACGAAGGAAGTTAATCACTTAGCCGCGTTTTCTTTCACTCGTTGTACAAATCGTCGCCGAGCGAGATCAAAGCGAGTGTCCGCCGCAGATTCTTAACAATTCGAGCTCGTTTAGCGTTGACGCGGCAAAGAGCAGGCAGATGTGGGAGAATTAAACGCGAGAGTATTTTCCCTTCTCTCTTTTTCCGCTTTTTCTCTTTCTTTTTTCTTTCTGGCTATTCACGTAATCTGAAAGTGAAGGATTTGCGATTTGAAATTCATTGTAAAATTCATCGCATGTTACAAGTATCACCTTTAGTTTTATCGACTATCGACATCATCGAGCTACTTTGCACTCGGCGACATCAGTTTCATCTCGCGAAAAATTACTTTTCATTTAATTCAACGGTAATAAAACGTCGGCGCGCGCGCGCGCGCGTGCGGCTAGCTCTGAAATGCACGAACGTAATTATACATGACACTTGGAAAAAGAGGTTCTTGAATGCGTAATAGTCTCAAGTTGCTATTTGCGTTTTTCTGGAGTCGTCAGGCATCTAGAATTTATTGTATGAAGCCCGGAGTCAGTGAAAAATGTAATAAATCGGCGTTAGTGCATGTTACACGGGATATATATATATATATATATATACACATACAAGTTGAACTCCGTTACGAGAGATTTATGTACCGGCATAGTAGCGATTTACGCTATATATATCTCTCACGTATAATACGACGTTACCTGCTGCGGCATGATAGTTATCAATAATTCAGGAAATATCGATTTCTGCATGAACGTAATAATCCTTAGATCACCCGGGGTGAAGGGGAAAAAATCCGGCTCCGGCAGACACGAGGCCCAGCTATCGTTAACTATTCTGCAATCGTTATCAGATAAATCGAGAGTATCTAAAGAAGGGAACGAAAACGCTCACGCGTTTTCAAAGCTTCATTTCTCAATGCGGCTGTCGAGGCGTCGCAAAAATGAGACGACTGTCGGAATCGCGGAATGGAAAACGGGAAAGACTTTGTCGAAGCGGAGGAATCCTGCAAGGAAAGTCGTTTTAACTAACGTCAAACAATCGGGCAGTCGCCCAAGCTGCCGAAAGCGCTCTCGCGTTGCGGAGAGCCGATTCCCAAAGGTGGTCCGGCGAGTCATCTAAGAAGCGTGGAAGGAGAGAGCGCGAGCGCGAGCGAGAGCGAGAGAGAGAGAGAGAACATTAATGCGCTCCCTCGAGATTAATGAAATGCTGGAAAAGCAGCGCCGCGGTGCTCGCGAAGGGGGAGGGGAAGGGAGAGTTAATCCGGCCGGGCTGGAATGCGGTAATGTCCGAGCGTTTTTATTCGCGGGATAAAATTAGCCGCGGAGAGGCGCGTAAACGAAAAATGCACAGAAAGCGACGTAAGCGCCGCCGTGGAGTTCGAGGCGCCGCTAATTCGCCGGTCATTCGTGAACTTCAACTTCATCGCGGCGGGCATCGCGCCGGGAACCAGGGTTGTTGCAGATGAGAGATAATTTGTGGTACACGAAACGGTGTGCACGCGAACGCAGTGCGCTGAGAGCTGCGCTCCGTGCGATAAAAGTGGAAACGGCGAACATCCGGTGGCATTAGCAGAAAGAAAAGGGACGATATTTCAGGAGGGCGAGCATTCTGTTTATCGTCGTACGGCTCTCTCTCTCTCTCTCTCTCTCTCTCTCTCTCTCTCTCTCTCTACGAATTTCCCAAGACGTGTAAGAAACGTTAACGTTAACGTCCACGCGAAGAAACGCGTAACGAGCGTTACGTTTTAATCGCACGAGAGATCTTGGAGAGATAACGCGCGACCGGGTTGAATTATTTTCCCGGATGTGGGCTTCCGGAAAATCGCTTCGCCTCGTACGCATCGCACGGTAGCTGAAGTCGCATTTCGGCGCGCCGCGAATATCGATATCGCGCGATATTACGCGTTCCTCTTTCCTCGCGCTCTACGAAAATGAAATTCCCACGCTCGCGTGGGACGCGGACGTCTCCATAATTACGAACCCCGGCGCCGAGTGCCGGCTGCATCCGTGCGCGCGCGCGCGCGCGCACGCGACAATTACACGGGCCGTTGCAAACATTTGCTTAGAATTCGGAACAGCGAATTCGGATCTGACGAAATCACTGACTGTGATCGCATCGGGCTGACACGTGGCGCGCTTCCCCGCTTGAATAATCCCCTCCCCCTCCCTCCTTCGTTATCGTTATCGTTCGTCGAGGGTCGAGCGGGATAATTGAAATCCTTCGGCAGCCGGGATAACCCGCTAAATTTATGTGAAATTAACGAAACGCGCGCGCGCGCCACACATCGATCAGATTAATCCGCGCGGCGGATCTCGTGGCCGCGGAGAGTGCCCTCCTTCTCTGCACGTTACGCCGCGCCCTTACGCCCTCGTATACGCTAAACGGTAAAGTGTGATACGTATACATGCCCGACGTGACGCGTCGATGCAGAAATAACGGACACTGACGTCGCGTACACGTCGCGAGAATTCTACAAATCGGCGATCTGACTCGGCGCACTCGCGCGACATCAAATTAAAATATTACTCTACGACGGACGGTGAGGGAGCGAGGGGGGGGGGGGRGGTAGGGGTTGCGGGGTCATCTGCCGGGAGGTCGTGAGCGCCGGGCTTTAACGGGCGGGAGATACCAAGCTGGAGAGCATAAAAGCGCATTAAGCGCGAGCGACGAGCGAAACCTATCCGCGACCGGGGGGTCGTAAAAACCGAGACGTCCGAATGGACGGCCGGGGGTGGTATCAAGCACCCCGCGGGAGAACGAAGGGCGTAGCTGCTGACACGCGCGATTTATGCCCGCGAGAAGCCGAGAAATGCACGTTCCAGCTGCGAGACGCGCTGGAAAAAAAGGAACAATCGTTAAGGTATTATTATTTTTTACGGCCTCGTGCGCGAGCGCGCTCTCTCTCTCTCTCTCTCTCTCTCTCTCTCTCTCTCTCTCTCTCTCTCTCTGGTCCTCGCTATCTGCCGCGCTCTCCTCCGAGTGCACTCCGTGTATATTCATTCCGGCGCTCTTTATTACGGTTACAATAAATTCCGCGTGTAATCGGATGAACAAGTTATTAAGCGCGACGGTAAATCGCGGTTACGCCTGTGTGACATAAATATTTCGCGGGCTGCGCGATTAATATTGAAATCCACGGTATCTCGCTGGCCGGTTGTACGCGCGAGTTGTTTAATGGGCTCGCCCGGGTCTCGGTAAATCATCGTGATCGATAATGCGCCGGATCATATTTGATATGTCTCAATTGCAAGGCGTTACACGTTATCGTGTTATTTTGTTACACCGAGCGCGGCGATTTATGACGCGGCGCTCGATGGCGGTCGTTCAATTTATCTCTCAGATATTGAATCCATTGAATTTCGGATAATCTCGTTCGAGTTGATTTCACATAAAAATCGCTAATTAAACGGGATCGGCCCGCGCCCCGCGGCGCGGCTGCGAGGCGAGATAAAAGTACGGATCTCGTTACACCAGTCGCGCGATTAACAATGAATTAATCAAATCGCGTTCGCGTTCGCGTCCGCTTACTGCGAGAACGCCAATTCCCCAATTGAACTCCTCGTTGAACTTCCGCGTCCGAAGATAACGCGGTCAGTCACGGACGGCTCGGTCCTTGAGCCTCATCGCGTTAAGAGCTCGTTATACCGAATCGAGCCGAGAACGCGCCGCGTGGCCCATTAAGCAATTATCCCAGGTTTTACTCCGTTTAATCCGAAAGGACAAGCATTCCCCGCTCGCACCTTCCAACGCAACGGCCGGCGATAAAGAGGCGCGGAACACGTTTTCCATTTCAACGGGGCGCCAGAAGCCGCTCCGCTTCCAAGTGGACGTTAACGAAAATAGCTCGCGCACGTCCGCGCGCGAGAATCCGGCTAATTCATCGAGCGGCTCAAAATACCCTCATCGAGTGCACCGGATGCACTTCTCCCGCGGACTGTGGGAATTTCCCGGCCAACGCGTTTCCCGAATTAATTAAAAACACGATTACGCGATATCGAAGCGAGCGCGAGAGCTCGCCGCTGAAAAACCGTCAACACGCGTGACGACGACGAAGTAAGCGCGAAATGAGTGCAAATAACAAAACGGCGGCCGTCGCGGCGGCAAGGAGGCATGAAAAGAGCTCGTGGGAAATATTGAATAATACAGTAACGATATTCAGCAAATAATTCGGTTCATGTAACGGCGCGCATGGCGCGCTTAACGGAGACACTGTCGATCCCAATTAATTTCACAGCTGTCTGACGCGTCCTCCCACGATGGCACATAATTATTTCCGCGCTCTTGAACGCGCCCCGCTGTTTCGCCTCTCTGCATAATATCCCATACGGCGGGTGCAAGCACATTAAACGTGCTTTCACTCGTAACAGATAACCGTCCACTGCCTGGGAGACGAGGCGACGTTACGGAGATGGCTGGTCTACGATCCCCGTCAGAGGGTGCAGGGCTGGAGGTTCGCCTCCTATATGCTGCTGCACTCGAACGCACTTCACCTCGCGCTCAACGTGGTCATTCAGCTGGTCCTGGCCACTCCACTCGAGGTGAGCCAATCAAGTAAATTGCGGGGACGCCGTTCGGGACGAGCGTGCCGAGACGCCGCGTTTAAGGGAGCGGATCTCTCCTCCCGGGGTTGTTCAGACTCGCGATTAGACTCGAGTAACATCCGCGTGCCGTCGAGTCGCCCTCCGCAAGACCAGCGCGATATCAAGACATCAAGACTAGCAAGGTTGACCCGACAAGCCTTTTAAGAAATTATTTCCCGATGAAAGGAAACAGAGGTGCATATAATCGTTTCTGGTTCTCCTCGAGGAATCAAAGTTCTTCATGCGTCGAATCTCACGAGAGCGTAAGCGAGATCTACCGGCTTATAGGTTTATCAAATTTAGCAACAAGCTATTCGCGAGTAACGAACGAAGAAAGTGTCGTATAGCTTCGAGCACTGAGCGGACGAGGACATGTCAAGCTCGTAATTACAGGTGGAGCAGGGACGATTAGGGGTGGCGACGATCTACTTGGGCGGCGGGGTGTGCGGCGCCCTCGGCGCGTCCCTTTTGCAACCGAATCTTTACCTGGTCGGGGCTTCGGCCGGTGTTTACGCGCTGCTCACGAGCCACCTCGCTCATCTCTATCTGGTAAGCGAGAAAGTTTCTCAATCTCTAAGCACGAGCCTCTCGGAAATCCGCGCGATCCGTTGCATGCCGCGTCAACAAAGGAAAGGACCACAAAAGAAGCCGCGAAGAAGCTAAGAACGCGCGGGAAGGGAATCTCGCGCGAGAGGCGTCATAAATCATCGATAATCTCGGGCTGCGCGTCTCGTCTTCCGCCTTCTTGGAAATCGAATGATAAAGTCAAGGCCATCGGCTTCATCGCCGCCAGTATCGCATCTGCTTTATCTCGTTGCAGTGCCACGGCGAGCTGCGCTACGCCGGCTGGCGTCTCGGCGCCGTGCTGTTGCTAGCCGGAGCGGATGTCGCGTCGCTGCCGGTGCCGGCGTTGCTAGGTTGCGGCCGCGTCGGCTGGGCGGCGCACGTGGCGGGTGCGCTCGCGGGCCCGCTTCTGGGCCTGGCCCTGTTCCCGAACCAGAGCAAGAAGGACGCGCGGGGCCGCAGATTCGTGCGGTACGTGCGGCTACTGTCGGCTGTGAGCGTGATGCTGCTGATCGTCGGCGCCGTCCTCGGCAACGTCTACCTGATCGCCCTGCCGCAGCTCAGGAAGCCCTCCTGACAGAGGATCGAGATGCTCGTCAAGCTCTGCAGGCGGTCTTTCCTCATCGTGAAGATCCGGGAGGCCGCCGAGAGTGTGTTCGAGTAGGTGTACGCGAACGGTGCAAGGACAGCAGAGCGGACGACAATGTGGACTCCGGGCCGGATCCGGCGAGCGCCGGTGACCCCCGGCGTGAACCCCCCGCCGGTGAACCCTCCCCGACTCCTCGGCTGTTCGGTTGTCCGGAATCCCGGCGCGCAAATCACACGCCGAAAAAGCGAGAACGGATTACCAATCTCGCCCGCGATTCCGGCCGATCCGGATGCGAGGCGGGATCTCACTTTTCATCCCCCGTGCCCCCGTGCACGGGGAAGCGGGAAGCCGACGCACCGCCGGGAAACTCGAGATCGTGCCAGCGTCGATGGAGGAATCGACGGAGAGAAGCACCGTGGATCGACGAGCCCTCGTTCGCGTTTATACTCGCTGCCATTATAGAAGCCGCAGAACTCGGAGGACTCCCGCGAGCGCGGCATGCGGATCGCGAGGCCTGACGCGCCCGATACTTTGATAAATTTGATATTAACGTAACGTACGTAACGCCCTAATGAGGGCGACTTTTGCGACTTTTCTACGGACGGGTGAGGCGTTCGAAACTGCCGCGATTACTGCCGCCCTTTCGCTCCCCCTCCCCTCCCCTCCCCCGGCCTCTCCCGGGAGCGGGTGGGTATAATAATACAGATATAAGATTTACGAGTGCGATTGCTCGCTGCCTGTCGATCTCGCTGCATGTGTATGATAAAGATACGAAACGCCAATACGCGGCGCAAGCAGCGACACGCGTCGAGGATGCGCTCCAACGGCGGAAACGGCGAGCGGATATCGCGTGGATATCGGCAGGAGTAATTCGTTGAGATCATAGATCCCCCGAAGAGATCATCGTTGCAGCTCGCGCGGTAGGAAGCGCGATTTCGGGTATATTAGAGCCAGAAATGTTGCTGGCGAGTGTTAAGGACGGCGGGACGACCCTTGATCCTCTTCGCTATTCGTATTAACAATCTAGCGTGCACGAGGCAGTGTAAGGAGATGTATAAAATAAAGCGATCGCACATATTAGCGACATAAACTTGTTGTAACATAAAGGAGAGATTTTAATGACGGCGAGATGAATGTATCGATCGTTAATAAACCAGAGTTTAACAGTAACGCGAGGGATGCTCGCGAGCTGCGCGAGCCCCTGGACGATTGCAGATCGTTCCTCAACGTTATCAACGTAGAGCGAGATGGTGATTAGGTGCCCGAAATGAATTCCCTTCAAGCCAGAGTCCTGCCATGTCTCCCCGATAGCTGTGCGGGAGCGAGGAAATCTTTTATAGCGAGCACGTAAAGATAATCGCGTTTCTATTTACGGGGCTATGAAACCTGCGGAGCATTTGTAACGTAGCGTAGTCTTTGAGAGAACACGTTAGCTAGCTAGCGATTGTCAAGGATCCACGCGCGTATTCACACATTTCGGAGCGTTCCCCTGCGCGTTTCACCCCCGCGTCGAATCATCGTCGCTGCAGCTTGGATCAACGATTCGGTTGAAATTTGCTCGACGGACGTTCTTTCCAATGAACGATCGAGGGAATCACGGCCGCGCGATGACGCGACCTCGCCGGCTCGGTTCTCACTCGAAAGTCGATCGGTTCGATCTGGCCGATGCTTCGATACGCATCTCGAATTATATTATCGCGCCTCTACAATTCGTTGACGCTCGTCGAGAGGATATCAGAGGAGTTTTATCAGCGGGCGCTGATCGAAGGAATATATCAACGCCGAAGTAAGCGACGCAATTGCGCAAATGACACACGTACACGCGTACACACGTACACACGGACACGGCCGCACGTAACGATGCAGAACGGCGAAAGTCGAAATGCGAGGAAGAATGTGTTCTCTCCCCCGAGCAATTAATCTCGTACCATCGTATACTTATTTGTCAATGTTTACACGAGGCGAACTGGCTGTGATTATGTTAGCGTTGTCGACACGACACGATTATGGAATACATTGTGGAATCCCCCTTGTAAATATGGAATTATTGAAATATAAATATGACTACACATACGCGCACAAACACGCAGACACGTACACGTACACGTACTGTGATTTTATCGCGAGTATATAATGAGGCCCCGTTACCTCCATTGTATATCGAAACAATCGATTGCCTGCAATAAAGTCGAGTGAATCGTATTTTATCGTAACTGATACGACCCACAATCTCGAACCGCTATCCTTCGCTCTGTTCGCACTATTAATCGTGTCTATTCGCCGTTATCATTGTCGTGCTGGAGCAGGTTTAACGTTTCAAAGATTAGAGTTAAATGCGTTTGTCCCATATCGCTTTTAACGGAGTCCGCGTCCGCTCTTTTACATAACGAAGATGAAACTCATTTTCAGGAATGATTCTCGCGCTATCGTTCTATTAAACGCTTTAATAACGTTCCCGCTTCGAAGGATCTTTCGTGTCCACGTCAGAAGCCAGACGGAGAATGTCCGTCGACAAGAAAAGAAGCGATGAATCTATCTGTCTGTCTTACGCAAGAGAGAGAGAGAGAGAGAGAGAGAGAGGGAGGGAGGGAGAGAGAGAGAGAGAGAGCGCAAAGCTCTCAAGGAAAAGTGGATATGAAAATTTATCATACGAATGTAACGTATTTCGCAGCATCCGAAGCGAAGCCTATCGATTTTCAAGCCAGTTCGAGTGAAATCGAGGCGCGAGTCGATAGGGACAATCGCGATTCCCTTCCTCGAGCAAAATTTCATTGTGCCTCGGAGATTTGTGTTTTGATAAAGAAAAAAAAAAAAAAAAAGAAAAGGAAGGAAAAAAAAGGAAAAGAGAGAAAGGGAAAGATTCTTCTTAGGACGCTCTCTATGCGGCTCTGCGAGCTCTATTATCGGTGTAATTCCCAATCGTGCTTTCGCTGGAGGAATTCGCGAGAATGTCGAAAGCCGCGCGTGAATCTTTCCGAGGGCGCAGACGCTTGAAAAATACGAGTCACGTGAGAAGGGGAAGCTCTCAGAAGAATTTAATGGTACAACGTTTTATAAATCTCAACAAAGCATTCTTACAATTCTTACAACGATACGATACGTAATAGTGTAATAGTTACAGCAGTACTCGGAATTCGGTGTGACTTACGTCTGACGCGCGATGCGTCTAACTACGCTACGCTCTGTGAATCTGCTCGTCTCTCGTCGATTCAACAAATAATGTCAAAGGATGTTTACTGACTCGACGTCAGGATGATTTTCTAAAATCATCTTACACACAGTCAACGGTGTCCCAGTCATTGACTGATTGTCTCGCATGTCTCGTGTCTGACGTGATGATAGGACATACCTTGTCAGCATCTTATCAGACTGCCCGCAGTTTCAATCAGCGATGTGCAGTCGCTTTGAGATCGTTGTTACAACTAAACGAATAACACAAACACAACGTTTTTCGTCATTAACGTCGTTGTTTGCGGAAGAGAATTGGCAGAAGGGGAAGTCTGAGAGGAAACAATCCCCACGAGCCACTTAATCGTCTGCGATCATCGCAGGCGATCGTTCCCAGTCAATCGAGAGTATCGCGATCCTTAAAAAAGGATCGTTTGAGATTGAAGGATCTAGCTCGTGGAGATTACCTCCCCTTCGACGATCGGCTCCTTCGTAAACGTCGCCGAACAATAACGACCCTTGCTACGCGCGTGACAATCTCATTGGTCCACGGAGGACGCGTGGAATTTCACACGGTTGAATTAAATTTCGGAAAAAGGTCGAATGATTGTTCTATCCCTTCGCCCTTTCCCTGGCACTCCGGCGGTATCTTTTGCATTCGGTCCACGGAGATAAATTGCGGAGATAAATCAAAACGGCAACCCTCGCCTCTCCGCGCGCTGTATATAGACGGATAATTCCCATTAAAGAGGAAAGACGGCCAGGGCGAGCGAATACCGCGCTAACTTCCGCCTTCATCCACTTATCCTTCGAGGCACGGAAGGACCATTCCTCACAATTACATCCTGATCGATCCCGCCAGAATGTGGATTCTCCCAAGGCTCGCGTTTATGAGCGTCGCGCGACATCCTGGGAATAATGCTCGCCGATACAGCGGGAGGAAACGACAGGACGGAAGAAATTAGAAGAAGGAATCCGGGAATCCGGAGACGAAACGAAGAAGACGGGGGGCGGGATGAGCTATGAATCGGATTACGATATCTTCGATCGAGAGGAAAGTCGATAACGCGCAGGGAAAAGCGATGAATCCCGATCCGAAGATCAAGAAGCAGCCGAATCCTGAAGAGGACGCGTTCTTATCCCGGTTAATGCATATTCGTTGTTTCCGCTTATCCGCGTTGCTCTTCTCTCGAAAATAGCGCGCGTATTAAAACTCGCGAATTCGCAGTTAATCCTGAAGACGGCAAATCTGCGATCTGATTTTGTGGAATCTAAATTCGCTCTCGAAAAATGGTATCCGAAGAGGACTAATCCGCCGAGATTCAGCGAGATAGCTGACAGGGCTCATGTCTCATCAATTTTTAAACCCAGCATGATTGTGATTCAGCCGTGTTTGAGAAATCGCGAGGATTCGCAGGCGACACGAAGACCGCGTAACGACCCGAGCAACGCGATACAAACTTATGGATATTACGTTCAGTTGGAGGAATCTGACCGCGAATGCCGCTGTCTCGTTATCGAGGGTCATCGAGACCGAGTCTATCGATTCTGTCCGGATAATTACGCGGTGCAAGTTGCTCCAAGTTCTGAAGATTCATCGCTCTATCAGGATGTCTTGGCGGAAGGTACAACGGCGGTATGTCTTGATAGTTTCGGAGATTCCCAGTTCCGGACGGCGTTATACCGATAGTGACGGCTGGTTTCGGATTTCCTCGCCGCGGTAAACGTATTCAAGATTACGAGAGAGAGAGAGAGAGAGAGAGAGAGAGAGAGAGAGAGATGCGTCGGAAATCCTGCCTCGTGGATTCGGATTTTCTCAAAGAAATTCTGATCGGACGCGAGACGTAGAACGAAGGATTCTATGTCTATTATTATCGCGGCGCGATCGTTGATGAAATCATTCGATGCATTTGTCAGTGCGCGAGATGCAGCGAGATGGTGAATTGTTCGCGGAGTCTGGAATCCTTGTGAAATTTTCACCGCGAGGAAGGCGAATGAAATTTTTGATATGCATGATTCTGTAAAATGATTTCATTTCCTGCCCGCTCCCCTCCTCTCTCTCTCTCTCTCTCTCTCTCTCTCTCTCTCTCTCTCTCTCTTCTCGCGCGTGCAATTTCAAAAGAGTACCCTCAAAAGAGTAGATTTTTCGTTAATCTCAGAAACGGTGAAAATTTTAAAACTAAAACGCAAGCAGAATATTTTTAAAAAGAAAAAGGCGCTCGTACTATTCCCACCGGAATAAAGATCAAAGCGATTGAAATTCCTTCGTCCTTTCCGCGCGACGCGTATTCGCACTTTTCGGTCAGGATAGTCTTATCTTTATCGGACGGCTCTGGCGACGATCTTGAGAAATCGCCAGGAAAAATCGGTGGCCGAAATCAACATTCCAGCTGCTTGCATTGGACCCCAATTTCCGTGCATCTGCACTCCTGGCAGAGACTCGACAGCTCCGTGATGATTCTGCCAACGCGATACATTCGGCCGTATATATTGCAGCCGGCCAGCTTCAGCAAAGTGCCGATTGGTATCTCGTTGTCGAGGACCTTCGAGGACGTCTCGACGGTATTATTCCTCTCCTCGATTAGCTTCTCGGCATCCGTCGACGAGACGGCGAGGGTCTGCTGATCGTCTCGCGCGTCGTTGATGGGGAAAGCATCTGGCATCCTCGTGGACTCGTTCAGTTTGACGTCGGAGCTGCTGTTCGAGGAGAGCAGCAACTCTAGAATGCTGTCCAACGAAAAGATACCGTCATCCTCGACGTCCTCGGCGATCTTCCCGCCTTCGTCCGCCGAACTGTTTGATCCCGCACGATCGTTCATGTTGCCAGCGAACTCGAAATCGTCGCTCTTGGATAAGTTCCCCATGGCGGGCTGTTGCTGCGTGATATCGCTCCGGTGGGAATCCTTCTCGTCCCTCGTGCGATTCAGCTCGGTCAAGGGCGTTGCGTCGTAGCGGAAGATCGAAGCTGAAGAGTCCGGATTCTCGGCCTCGCCAGGATCCGCGATCTGATCCTTGGCGTCGTACGTTAGCGAGATGCTATCTTCCGGAAGCACTTCGCCCTTCATCCCGTACTTCATACTCGACACGAAAGAGGAGTCGACCGTTTCCCCTGCGTAATCAAAGGGCGGTCGTATGTGCAGCATATCCTGCTCCACGAAGTCAAAGTTCACTGGATGTTGCGGTTGATTGGCCGCCAGGCCTTGCACGGACGTCTTCGACACTGACGCTCCTATGGATGTCGTCGGCCTGGCCGTCGTGATGCCGCGCTCAACCAGGTAAGGGATCATGTCTTCGATCAAGGAAGGCAAGTCGGGTGCCGGCTCGGTCTTGATGACGTCGCGAAATGGATCCGTGGGTTGTCGTTGAGAAGGCGCCGTGGCGTCAGCACGATCGAGCACCACTGTCGGCGACTCGCCGGCTTCGACTGTGACAGCGAATGAGAACTAGATTAGAAGGTGATGAGATGATGAGAACGATTAAATTTGTTAAATTTTTCACGTCATTAGAACATACTTGAGACTTGAGACGCGCGATCTCGTGTCTTAAATCTGTATGGCTCATGTTGGGCGCACGAATTAATTTCTTGCTTTTGATTTCGAAGCATCGACGATTCCGCCGACTCGGGAAGCCGGTTTCTATCGATAAAGATCATCGAGAATACCGACGCGGACCATCTCATCGATCAAAATCTTTCCCGTAGTCTTACAGAGGAATTCTCGACGCCACGAAAGAGCAAGAAATCGAATCCGTACGTCTGGCAATATACTTGCATGCTCTTCTCAAAACAAATTGCTGTGATCGATACGACAATGTGGACAATGTACCGCAGACGACTTTGCCGCAGCACTTTCCCTGAGCGTTGATCCTCCGACAACCGATTTTTAATGGCGGACACTTCTCCGAGAAGCACACGACCTCCCCGTAATGACACATGCAGATTATGCAGAGAGCGGTACGTGGCAGGATCTCGCCATGGCCGTATTCCGTATTCTCGAAGTGGCACTTGCTAGATAAATCTAAACAGGGGGTGAGGGTGAGGGGGGGGGGGGCGGAGGKGAGGGGGAGGAAGACAGAACATGTATCAAGCGAGGCCGCTGTTAGATTTGCCGATTAATTCGATATGTGTATACCGTCATTTTTCCGATGCGGATTCGTGATCTGTTCTGGTAGCACGGTAACGCCAGTGCCGATCTCGAGGTTCAAGTCTGTGGGACGATAGGGAAGGTCGAAATACGGCGGCTCCCTGGGCACGAATCCACCTACGAACAGTAGTTATTTATTAGTTATTTATTATTATTTACGCGAAGCGCCGCCGCGACTGACGATTGCGTCCGATTCCAAGCACTGATGATTGCACCGACTCGATAGCCGTCAAGTTTCTACCGACAAAGGTCATCGGGAACGATGATGCGGACTGTTTCATCGATCAGAAGATCTTTCTTGTGATCTTTCATAAAGAAAGATTTTGAATCTCGCGGAGAAGCAGGAAATCGATTTCCAAAAATCGTCCAGCTAGCTTCAATCATATGGACCATGTCCGAAAAGAACGGACTGACGCGTTGCATTTTTCGCTCACGATGCGAGGCAAATCCAGTTCGCGATTACTGGCTACCGAGAGAGAATTTCATGAGACGCTAATCTCTACGATCGCCCGTTCTCACGTCTAGGCCAATTATTTGATACCGCGTTCAGGAAAATCGTAAAATATACCTTCGGTCTCCACGGGCGGGCTAAATCGGTTCTCCTGGGTCGCAATGTCGTAAAAGCCAGAAACGTCGGTCGGTCGTAGTTCAGGAGACACCGCTATCGCGCCGGAAGGATATCCAGTCTCGAGTATGGACACATCCTTGTCCTTCACCAAGGCGTCCGCCGCCACGAAGGGTATTATTCTGCAATAGCGACGTTTGATCTTTCTATTAGCCGTTCTATTAGCCGGCTACGGGACAATCCCGTTCTTAATTAAATCTTGGAATTGTCAGAGGGAAGTAATTTGGCGCCCCGAATAAAAACCCGTAAAAACTCGTTCGCAGAAATACGTTTCTGATAATCCTCGTACTCTTTTTCAACCCTTCCTCCCCTCTCTTTTTAATACGTTCCGAAAGGAAAAGCAGGTAGGGAAGTTGATTGACAGCGCGCGCTTTCCGGCGTTAAAAGTATAACACCATTAATCGACATCGATCAGTTGTTTTCGACAAACGATTTCGATTTAATTCACGGCGGTATTCTTCGGCGAAACTCGGCGAAAAAGTGATTCCGCCATAGGCGTGAAAAATTGATTGCACATCGCGCGCCGGCTAATAAAAAGAAATAAAGCACACTGTGTCGATTACATCGGCTGCACAATGCCGCGGCCGTCGATATTTTCATGCATTTTGGGGAGAAAAAAAGAAGAGAGAGAGAGAGAGAGAGAGAGAGAGAGAGAGAGAGAGAGAAAAGAGGGCAGGACGAATATCGCCAGATCGTTTGCTGAAAAAACATTTATATTTTCCCTCGATGTTATCCACGGACGAAAACCGGTCGAATCGCAACCAGATAAGGGCCGATGACGAATCGAGACGTGATAACATTCACCTAACGTTTGACAATGACGGCGGCAGGGTCGGCTGGCTGTAGTCGTAGTCGTAATCCTCGGCCTTTTCGCGATGAGTAATGTTCAGAATGGCTTCCACGTCGGGCGGGATAGATCTAATTGGATTTATCGTGACACCCTGTATATGACCCACCGAGACATTCGTCTTCACTGTCACGTTCATCACGAGAATGTCGTCCGGCATGAGGACGGTCGACGATGGACTGATGACAGGTCTCTTGCCGATGGCTCCTGTTCTCTGTGTCACACACGCATGATCCAACAAACTTGCCTACTTGTCCCCTCCGATTGGAGACAGTGAATTTTCAGCGAACGTGATTGATCGAGAGCACGCGAGTAGAAGTCGAGGTATTTGCAACTACATTGTCGCAGAAATTTCAAACGCTGCGAGCAACGAGGAAGCTCTCTATTCGGGGATCGCAGGTAAAATAAAAATCATTAATGAAATAAAGATAAAAAGAAATGCGCACATACACGTAAGACGCGTAAGATCAGTCTAAGTAGATCTAATCTCTTAAAATAATGCGAATTTATTTGCGAACGTGTCGAATTATCGGAAACGCTCCTGGAAGGACTCGAAGGAAGCGAGATCCGATCACGATTCCGGAAACGCCCGTACGCCCGTACGAGCGTCAATTTTTTTAAACAGGAACATCCACGAACAGGCAACGAATTTCGCCAAATCCCCGATTATTGTCCGCCGAGTATTCAGAGAGACATCGGCGTCTCATCGGCGTCCGCTGTCCTTACATCGAAAATTCCGGTTATTATTCCTCTTCTGGCATGATTACCTCAGCGAGCGTCGAGTTGCCGGACGATTTCTCGCCGGGGATAAGCGCATCCTCGGCTGCCGTGGAAATTGCGAGGGGATGCGTCGCAGCTTTGTTTTTCTCAATTATACCCGCTTTCTCTCCCGTCTCCGTCCCCGTCCCCGCAGTCTCGTTTTCGTTCCGGTCCCCGTTCTCGCTCGCGTTTTTATTTTCGTCCCCGGCGCCATCCTCGTTTTCATCGTTTCCATTATCGAGCGTTAGTTCCGGGAGCACTGTCGTCCATTCCGGCGACGAGGTCGTCGAGTCATCCGCATCGGGCGCATCCTCCGTCGTCGTCGCTATCGTGGAATCCGCGAAGGTGCTCGTCGTGGAGCACGTCGTGCACGAATCGGCATCTCTGGTAGACGCCAGCGTCGACTCGGTGTTCGATGTTAACTGATAAACAAACGCTCATTAACGGCAATCGGACTCTTGTCGCGCCGCGAGGGAAAAGGGAGCGAATGAAACGCTGAAATAAGTCGCGTAATAAAGCGGGAACTCTGCGAGCGAGCTCGAATTACACTGAGTTTTTACGTCTGAGCTTTACGCGCGCGCGTAAAGCATTCAGCAATAATTGCCGCGGGATTTACATGAAAATGATTTTCCAAGTGTACGCGCGCTCGCGCGCGCGGGAATCTCAAGTCCTCGCAAGTAGCGGTTCCCGTTGTACGTTATCCGTAAAATGGAGACCTCATTCGTGGAAGCGGCGGTCGTCACCTCCAAGCTCGATTTGTAGTCCATCGTTCCTATCAAGATTTCATTGTCCATGATGTCGGTCTCCATGGTGGAAGGCCAAGCGGTCGAGTACGCGGCGACAGACGAGTCCTCTTCGAGATCGATCGTGCTGGTGCTAACTTGCTCCTCGACCACTCGGTGACCTCGTCCTTCCACGGGCGGATTCGTGGACTGGTCAATCGCCGGCTGGACAATTAACAACGTGACGCGATTAGGATCACTTTGGTCATCTTCTTTTCCCTCCTCGGTGAAAATAATATCCCGCGCGCGCTTCAGAGCGCCCGTAACTGGATCGCCCGAGACAATTTAATGTTCTCGCGTAATGCCGAAACCCGAGACCGATCGCAACACGCGAGTATTTAATTTCACGATATCGGAGTAGCGATACTCCGCCGGCTAATGCCGGCTGAATTCTACGGAGGCCCGTTGACCCCTGAAAAGTGCCAGCGGACACTTCATGATACCTTCATGAGATTCTAATAAACGCGGGATCGAAAGCGGACGCAAAGCCTCGCGTCGTCGGAAAAGCGGAAAAGCGGGAAAGCGCGGATTTCGAATCGATTCGACGGACGGTCCGCCTTTCGCAACGCGCAGGAATCACGGGTCTCTGCTCTTCAGGGCCCATGGCGCGATCGACGCGGCCATTGAAGAATTTCCGAATCCGCCGCGATCGTTCCCGCCGTCTAAGTAGATTCCCGTGTACTCCGCGAGTTCCGAATTCCCCGGCATAAGTGGCATTCTGTACTAACGACGTTATCCATTAATAATAACGCAACACGTCCATAATAGATACATCGTCGTCCGATCGGAAACTCCGATAGCGCGCATCGCACGAATCGTGATCCAATAAGGCGCGCCTCGTCCGAAATTCCTAAACTAAGTCGAATATCCGGCGCGTTTATAATCAATGTTTCGGGCAGATTTAATTGATTAAATTCCACCGACTACGCATAAATCACCACCCCCGGCCCCTTAACTTCGATCACGCTTCGATGCTTGTTGCCAATGCTAATTTGGATCCTGCTAACTGTCCTGAGAGCTGTCAGTCGTCTTGCTGCCAGGCAAGAGTTAGAGTTATTTCGCGCGATGCGCGCACCGCGATGATTTATGCCCGTGCAAATGAGACGCTGGGATAAAACGTACGAAATAGTTGGTCTCCTTGCGGAACTTGGCGTAGTCCTTGCTGATGAAGGCGTAGGATGCGTAGTTCTGGGTGGCCTTTACCTCGATGCTGCCGCCTTGAACGTTAAATCTCTCTGAATCTTTCGTAGCGTGCGTAGCTCTTATCCGAAGGTGGCAAAATCGCCGAATCTGCGATCTAGATCTCTAAGAGTGCAGAGTTTCGGAAGAGGGACTCGGTTCGTGTTCCGAATTCAACTGCCTCGATGCCTCTCGACGAGCAACCGAAAGGAATAGCTGCAGGCACAGGGCTGCGCAAGCAGTAGACGTCGAGCTGATATAAATCTCTCGACACGTCGCGATTACGTTGTCGCGAGCAATGTTATCCGGCAAGCCCGATTATGGCCGAATCGGAAATCGAATTCAGACCGATACGTTCTCGTTGATTATAAAATCGATTATAAAATGTCGGAATGCCGGAAGAAAGCGGGAAAGATCATGCCGCGCGAATTCATCCGGTTAAACGACTCGTTTAACCGAGAAAAGGAAATTATCTGCCGAAAGGGGAAAAAATCAAAGCGCGTTACAACGCGCCGTGCCGTAAAGCGCGATTATCGGCGGGCATCGGCATTTGTCCAGCGATAATGGGTGAAACACGCTTTCAAGCCCGGGCTGTTCGCGGTTCCGCAGCTAATTCGCGTATCCGGTATAGACATAGATATTTGTATCCGCCGCGATATTAATATCGGCAACCACCACCACGCTCGCGGAGCTGCCGTATTGACCGTATCAAATAAACGCTCTCACGCGGAAATTAAATCCCCCTTTTAATTCGCTCACGTGTGCGCGTAATGCGGAGGTTCCGCACGGAACGTTTTATTTTTCTTCCGCGAGGTCCGGACGAAATATTTGTAAACCCCGGAGACGAGACGCCGCCTGTTTGTTAACGGCGCCGGCTCTGTTATTCTCCCCTGCGTCAAACAAAAATATGTATGTTTTTTTTACTTCCGCTAAAATATTTCTACGGCTTAACCGAGATCGTGATTCGACTTCCGCGGTACGTTGTAGATCACAATGTGGATCAATCTCCACATCCGTATATCCGCGTGCGAGGATCATCGTCGGCAGGATCATCGCGACCGAAGGAGGAACGTAAAGGAGGGGACGTTAAAAGGTCGAGGCATCCTGGCAGTTCGCGCGTTCTCTCATCGTGTTCGGCAGAGACGGAAGAAAAATACAAGGGCAATTCTACGCCCGAGGCGTACAGTTTCGCGATTAATTCACGGAACACGATCCGGGACGCAACTCTGGCGCGAACTCGCGTGAACTCACTGCAGTTGTAGGTGGACGGGCAGCATTGTCCTTCTCGCACGATCGGGCTGCAGCCTTGAAGCGGTGGCGCGCACGCAAGTGGAACGCATCGTATGGCTCCCATCGCGCAGAAACAGTTGTCGCATGCGGCCTTCCACTCGATGTCGCGGACCATCTCGCCCTCCGTGTAAGTGCGCTCGCCTACGCGACATCCTGGACGACCGTGAGAACCGTGAGAACGCGGCCTCCGCGCGTGATCCCCTCTTTCATCCGCTCGCGCGGACGTCCGGAGCGTTTGGGGATGTCGCGCGAATATCCGAGATCCGATTATACGCATACGGGCGGTGCGAAACGGAGGATACAGGATGGGATTACGGCGCACTCGGCCGCGCCGTGAAATCCCAAATCAGATTTCGACCTACGTGACCCGCGGAATCTCGCGGAGGGATCTAGTTTCAATCTCGATCTTGAGGCTCGAGTCCCCGGGCGAGTTTTACCTTCGATTCCCGAGCGCATCCGTGATTCCGCGCTGGAGGCGACTCTTCGCCGACTCGCCGAAACCTCGCCCTTTTCATGCGGGATATCCCCCTATGAGCGTGACCCGATCTCGACCCGGCGACCTCGAGGATACTCGGCCAGTCGGGGAATTAAGAAGCCATCGCGGTGGCTCGATTCGTCCCTCGCTGATTCCGCGGTCAGTCATCGCGGCGACAAGGTCGGCAGAGGGTGGCCGTTTAAAATTAAACCATCCCCGAGTGTCCCGGCAGCCAGTGACAGTCGTGACGGCGTCGTAGCGACCGGAGACTTAAGCCCGGCTTAAATCTAAACGGCCACGATGAAACCGGCCGTTAAATGAACGGCAAGCTCGGCTATCCGAAAGGCCGGCTCCGCAGCTTCCGCTGCCGCCTTCACCCTCCCGGGGTCTGTCCGGAGGCAACCCTGCCTGCCTCCGATGCTTCTTTATCGCATTATACGTTCCTCCATGGCTGTCGGGGCTTGTAATGGGAGCATTCGGGACGATCCCCGGTTATCGGTCGCGTAGCTGCTGTGCAGCTTGTCCCGAGATCGCGCGCGCTTTTCCCGCAGCGCGAACGTCGATGGGGGATGCTGAGGGAAATGGCGAAAGTCTCGGAGGCGTTAGCGAAGCCACGAGCGACCAGAAATTGAAATACACGACGAAAGCCTGATCTCCGCCGGTTAGTTGCAAGGCGAAAAAGTTTTGACGCTCTTAACGCGGAAGATTTAATTAATAGATCGGAGTGATTATCCGCGTCCGTTGAAGACGGGAGACGTCTCCGTCTTCGAGTTTCAGGATCGTTAAAAAATTTCAAACCCCTCCGCCGCGCATGCCAAGCCCGGCAAGATTTCCCGAATGCTCCTCGATTCGAGTCGTACTCCGAGAACGAAGGACGCGCGGGTTACTTCAGCCGGCACGTCATTACGGTATTTCCCTGGAACTTACGGCTTTTAAACCTCTCTCGCGATGAGACCGAGCATTAAATGAACCTCGCCGGTTATCCCGGGGTAAGATCCTTGCGGAGCAAGTGTCGCGAGGTGATATAACGTCAGCAGTAACTCTTCGTTATTAAGTTACACATTTCATCACAACTTTCGAGAGCGTGCTTCGGCGGAGAGCTTTAGTCGCGCGGCAGTAAATTTCGGAATAATCCCTAATAGCCCGATTTTCTTAAAGTTTTCCGCTCCCACGGACGAGCTTTAATAAGTTACCCGCTCATGCACGATGCCGATGCACATGTAAAGCAACCTCCATTTGCTCGCTGCATCGCGTTTTGTCTCCATTAACGACTTGGTGATGCGGAGAGCTCCGCTCCGAGGACCGCGCGGTAAGACTGTCGATTTTTATGAAGTAATAAAAAAAAGAGGAAACATCCCTTTCGTCCTCTTCGCGTTCCACGTTAGTCGTCGCCATCAAAACGGATGAAACGTCTCGCGAATGTTTCATCAGAGCATCGAAAACTTGAGCGACAACTGCGAGCTAAGTATTCCTTATGACGCGACGAGCTATCGAGCTTCTAGAGAATTCCTCCTAGATCATCCACTCTGAGGAATTCGGTTGAAGAAGAGCTACATCGTGAATGGCAATATTTGAACTCACCGTTTCCCGATATCGGCGCCATCGTGGACGGATGGTGGTCTTGAAAAGAAATAAAGAGAACCATTCGGTAAGCGTATTTTGAGCGAGTCGCGAGGTCGCCGCGGCGGTGATAAGAGGTACACTCACGAGTGCAGTTATAGGCGACCGGGCAGCAGGAATGGGGTGCGTACAGCGGGGTGCATCCCGGTAGAGGCAGCAGGCACTTGGGCCGGATGCACCTTCTCGTGCCGGAAATGCAATAGCAGTACTCGCATCGGCGCGAGCCCATCATCGCCGATCCCGAGCCGTAACGAATCCCGTCGTGGAGGCATCCTGGCATGGTTGAGAGAGTCCGTTGTGAAATATCATTTGACGGGCTTACGTAGAATCCGTATTTCGCTCGCAGTTAGAAACGAGGGACCGATGGTCCCTCGCGGGGATTTTAAACAATTTCTCGTCTCGCCTTCTCGGAGTGATTTCGCGGGAACGCGAAATAGACGCGAGTCAGCCCGCGTCCTCTTGCAATTTTTTCTTTTCTTTTCTCTTTCTTCTTTTACTTTCCTCTGTTCGCCGATCCATTCCTGATTCCATTATGCATCGATGGCTTACCTCTCGCTACGTTTCTGCCTCTCGCGACATGGCACCGTTTATTATTAGCACTTGCTTATTTACACAGGCGCCGTTTTATTTGCAACGACGGCCGGTTTGCTCGGCACAAAAATAGCGGGCAGGTCTGTACGTCTGTATGCGATTAATCTTTAATTACAATCGAGCATTGAATGGAGCTTTTGCAATTCACGTTAGACCGTTCGTATCCGCGAGCTCGTAGTACGTGAGCCTCGTTCAAGTTCGGCGCAATGGTGTCTGATAATTTATTTAATACTTTCAAGAAACGCGCTCTGCATTCGCAACGCAACGTTGCGGTTGTTATTTCGAGAAACAGAGAGAGAGAGAGAGAGAGAGGAAAAAATGCAACGAATGCTTACGAATGCTATCGTGTATTTCTTGGCGTTCGTTCCACTTAACGTGTTCCATCGTTTCGGAATATCCAAAGCGGCGCGGGTTGATCTGCTCAGGCGTGCGAAACGGAGAATATTAGATAGAAATCCGATGATTAACCGATGAGAGCCGTTAATTACGATAAAAATGATGACGTTGAGTTGAGAAAACGTCTAATCGAGGCGAATGCCAGAAGTGTCGCAGAATTTTATTTCTCTCGCGGATGAAAACAATGCTCGCAGGAAGACGCGCGGATCTAAACCTGGTAAAGAAATTCCGAATTAATTTGAAATTACGTTCGCTTCAGTAGTAACGAGCCATCTTAACCCCTTCTGCGTTATGGCCGAGTTTAGCCGAGTGTTCTCTACCTTCCCCAATTTATTTACCCAAGTTTGCTCGGCCGTAACGAGGCTCATTTATTTACCGCGAAAGTAGTCCGGACGTTCTTTTCAGAGGAAACGGGGAAAGGAAAATTATTAAAAATAATAGCGCTCGCGCGCAAAGTATGCTAATTTAACACGCGGGATCGCGGTGAGCGATAGAGTCGTGTGGGGAAATCGAAAATTTGTCCACGTTACGAGCGATTACGGCGGCGGGAAGAAGAAAATTAGGGGCCATTCCTCTCGCTGCGAATTCTGCCGCGGCACGTCTCCGTTCTGCTAAAAAAACAAGTTGCGTCGCGGCGCAGTTTAAAGGGATTATTATTTGCGCGATACGGCGTTGTTCCGCTGAGGAAGGGAAATAACAAAGTACAAGATCAACAAAGTAGAAATACCTTCCGTACGTGAGCGCTGAGCGTGCTCCTCGTCCTCGGCTTCCACGTTCGTTTGTACACTGGCTCTCCGCAACATATTCTCGACGTCGCCTGTAAGTCGGATAATAAATTTAAGCCCTAGCTACGATTAACTCTTTAATCTGCTTTACCGCGAGGCCGAAACTTTTATGCGTTTAACGCAACGTGAGAGAGGAAAGGCGCGGATCCTCGCGGCGTGTCTCGAACGATCGACTCGCGATTGCAATCTCCGCGATCGCACGACGAATTCCCGATGTTCACATCGCAAGCGCGCTCCTCAAGGAGGATACGATGTAAAAGAGAGCAAAATTCGATTCATCTTGCCCGACCAATTCCCCTCCTCGGCTTCCGCGGAGGCTTCTCGCTTCGTTATCGATCGGCGGGCGGATCGTATTGACCAAGTATCGCGACTAATCAACGGGATATCATTGTACTAACGTGGTTCACCGCATACCAGCTCGGCGCAGCACACGTTCTCGGCTGGTGAACGAACCCGACAACCTGGCGGTGGTGCGTTCGGCAATCGCGGGCACACTCGGAGCCGGCATCTCAATGCACCTTCGGTGCATCGGCACCGCAAGCAGGGCTCGGACGTATTCACGGCCGTTCCTTCCTGATATCGGCGACCCTCGTATCTGCATCCTGCAATCGCGAGTAAATTTCTCGTTACGTAACTTTAATTACAGTCTCGGCGGCGGGTCGTAGGGAGCCGCGAAGGCGGAATATACGATGTCCCACGTAGCATCGCGAGTATGGAGCTCCCATATTTTGAGCCAGAAATCCGGTGTTTCCCTATCTCGCAGGGATAGTGACGGAATTGAAGGTTCTCTGTATGTCGATGTAATCTCCGATTCCGTTGTCGGATGATCGTCGTTTTGGCGAGTTTTGCAGCTTCGAGAGGGAAACGGTGTAATGCAGCGGGATTATCAGTACGCGGGAGATTTGGGGGAGGTCGGGTTGCAATCTTCACTCGCTCGCTGTTCGTCATGTACAGGTAAATTGGTGTTTCGGTAACAACGACGGGGCGAGCTGGTCCAACTTTTTGTTCAGTTTCCTCCTCCATCTCGGCGGTCAGGTCTTGTCCTGCGGTGCATTATACTGAACTAAGAGGATCACAACGATCCGGGGGGCTCCGTGTGGCCTCTATTAACATAGACAAAGCAACGCCTGGAGAATGTGCCGCGAGCTCACGGCGGAGTCCCGATTAATAACATCCAATTAGCAGTTAATTAACGCCCGCGAAACTTCCGACGCCGACTCAGTCGTCGAAAGTTTCATCGGCGACAGCTAAAACAATTACCGGAAGACCATAATCGCATAGTTGGAGGCACGCTCTTCGACAGAGAGCAAGCCAGGAAAGCAAAAGGGAAATTCGGGAGTTACTTGAACGAGTAAACACGCTTCGATCTCTCGGCGAGAGTACAAGTATGCGGATAGCACCCACAACTTTTAAATCAATCGAGCGCATTTCCAAGCAACCCATTAAATTTTAGGACGATTAAGCGATCCTCCTCGAATTTCCTTTGAGAAGGTCTGTGACCTGAACCTGATTGATTCTGTTTCGAGTTCCCGTTTTGATGGAACTCGAGATGTTTGTACCGATGATATAATACTAATACGACTAATATCGATCGATTACGGAGAACAAACTTGGGAAACGAGATTCTTCCGGTTTCAATTAATTATTTCATTCGCAAGTATCGTTAAACAAAGCACTCGTGCGTGTATTCCCTTATATTTAGGGGTTTTGTGACGGGTTTGCAGAAACTGTGTGAAACTGTGTCGCTAAATTGTAACGAATAAAGGAAACGACAATTCTGATCGTGACCGATCTGATACGGTTTAAGCGAAACGCGCGGGGAATGCCAAAAAGCTTCCACTTCAATTCCGAGCGCGCGCGCCGAAATGTCGAAAAAATCACTACAACGTGAACTTAAGCGCCAGAAATATTTGCACGCTCGATCGTGACTGACGCCGAGCTTTCCGAAAATGGAATTTTCAATATAAATTCCACGTGCACTCTGAGCGCAAAGGTGTGCGACATTAAGACTGGTACTGATTTCATCCCAAGATAGGCAGAACGTTGTTGCAATTGACATCGAAGGATATTTTATTTGGGGATTTATAGGTATTTACCGAACGGGGGATGTATTTTAGACAAATTAAATTATAGGCGCGACAACGACATTGAGAGGAAACTCTCAAGAACGATGAAGACAAGGAATGCTGTTCATCGAGTGCGCCATCACGAGTTTCATTGTTGCTGAAAGCTCGCCGTTCTTGCGATATTCTTTTGCATGCACGTATGCAAAAGAATGCATTCTTCGCATTCTGTAACTATGAAATGCCTATTAGTACTTTGAGAATAATTAAACAGAGACCTGTACGTGCGTGATAATAATACTAGCTAATGTATCAAGTATACAAATTAATTTCTTGCTTCCTTCGCCGAGCTTGAAAATCATTTTGGAAGTTGGAATATCCATCTTTTTGTGATTTTCAAGTATGACATTTTTATTGACATCTAAACATTCGCTTTCGGAACGTTACCGGACGGGCAACATAACCTCTAAAAACAGATGGCCTTTAATAAGGAGCGTATTCACTGCGTTTCTTTCGCTTTCGATTGAAAAAGAATGCCGCTGAAGCCGCTGAAATGATTTGTTATCCTCTTGGCGAAGATGTGACTCGTGCGATTTGAAAAAAATTGTTCCAGGAGAGATTTCAGAAGAAGATTTTTATCTTAAAGATAGAGAACGCTCCGGCCAGCTTCAACAATTTCAAGATGAGGAACGTCCACTGGATGAAGAATCAGGCCGAAAAGGGATCTGCTGCGCAACTCGATTGTTTGTACAGCAAATTGTATAACTCTTATAAATGAATCTTGAACTTTACAGAAAAACAATAAATTAATTTATACACTTAACATAACGTATTTTGGATAATATTTTATATAATATTTTAGTCAGTCTTTACCGATCGACTTAATTTTTGTTTTTATTTTGTTGTTATCGATGGAATATTATCGGAGATTCTTCATCTTCGCATTCGTCATGACATGCTCTCTCTCTCTCTCTCTCTCTCTCTCTCTCTCTCTCTCCTAATCGCAGCGCCTGAAATGAATACGTTCCGGTATCGTTGCGAGATTGTTGCGCGCGATGCATTTTACGGAAACGTCAAATCACTGCAATTTAACATTTTAAACGCGATTCCCTAAAAAGAATCCCATTATTATTCCAGCACGCGATCTGCCAATGGCCACTCTCTCCACATTGTCGGCGATGAATTACCGTACGATGTACGTCGAGTTAACAAAATACACAGTGCACAGTTGCAAGTTGTACAGATCATTATATACTGTCATTATATACCGAAGATAACACGACGCCACTTCAGGTGGCGTTGAAGCCTCGAGGTTCGAGGATTAATAGCGACCCTTTGGTTCAGCTATATTTGATAACCAATTTGCATCCCGAGACGATGAGTGCCACTATTCCGCCGTTAGCCCGATGCACCGCGAGACGTGCCTAATAACCAGCTCTTCCGATCTCTCGCTTACGTCTTCTTGGTGGCTGCTTGGTCGTTGCATTCCCGAGGATGCATAACGCGACGGATGCAGTCGGGATAGTGCCGGGACCGTCATTAGTCCCGGGAATGCAAGCGCGGCATTGCTGCCGAGGGCAGTTGTAGTAGAGGACACTTCGCGCTTGGCTGGGAAGAACCTCCGAGAGAGAAGCGAGCCAAGTTAGTTAATGGCGCAAAACCGGAAGTCCCTCTCGCCGAGGAAGACACCCCCTGAGAGGGTTTTAATCCCCCTCACGTGGAACAAGGGGATCCCGCGCGGCGAGATTTCGTTAGCGTGAGCGAGGCGCGACCGCGTCGAACCGTGAGCCGTCCTTTCGAGCGAACGCGCGCGAGGGAGTTTCTGCGGATTTAATTAGCGCACCGCGTACACACGATCGCGATGCATGCTGACGTACGTTAGCGTCGTTACCCCGTCTCCCGTTAATGGAGAATTATCCGGACGCGAGCTGAGGACAGATAACGTGGCGGGGATAAACCGACTGAAGAATCTTTAGGGATTAGGTCCGCGCGTGAAAGCGCGACTATTTCTTCTCTCCGTTTCGCGTCTTTTTGCTTCTTCCGCGTTTTTAGGATTTAATCCCGAGGGGAAGGGATCGCTCCCCGATCTCTTCATCTCGACTTGCCGAGCCTCGCAAATGTGAGCCTGCGAGTAAGCAGCGATACCTTCCCCATTAGCCACCTTTGTGATCCTTCAGTCTTCGAGGTCACTTTTATCGACGTCCGCATCTCCAAGCTTACCATCTTTGATAAGCAACGCCAAGAAACGGCGGTTCACGTAGCTGTTCTCGAGCGAGACGAGGCCTCGTCTATCTCCGGACGCGCGAGAAATCACCTGAGAGTCACTGCATCGCTATCGTGAGCATCGCGTTTGCACTCACTGCCAAGTGCAACGGTGCACGTGCTGCATTGGTGCGCCGGTCCGAAGATCGTGCATGCGGCGGTATGAATGGAGCGAACTCTGGCCTTACCTCCCCGCCTGTGACCCCCCGTCGCCCACCACGACTCGCCGACCCGATGGAATATCGTGTATAACCCGTAACGTAACCATTACACGCGCGTCTCGCGGCGAACGTCCGCCGCGGAGGCTGCTGGACCGTTTTCGTTTCAATCGGGAGATCAGGATTCGGTCGGTCGGTCCAGGAGAACGAATGTCCCCGTGATCCCGATAATGATCCCGGATGTAAGGATGATTTTCATCGCGCATCACGCTCTTTCGCCGGCGTATCTCGCGACAGTCGTGATCGTTGATAGATCGTTGATAGATCGTTGCACTTGTACACAGTTGCGCAATTAGTGAGACAGAGAGGATGGCTTTCTGAGGTTTAATTATCCTCCGCGAGGATTTTTTCCTCATTCCCGCGGCGGATAAGCGGATCACATTCGTTTTCCTTCTCTTCTGCGTCAAGCGAGTGTCGAGGAAACTCGCAAGCCGAGTCTCTCTCGTTGCTCTCGACGGGGACATGCTTCTCTCGAGTGAACGATAACTCGGCAATTATATCCGCTTGCGCTGTGCTTGACGAAAATTGATCGCGATTTCCGTCGAAGGTAATTGCCGGGAGGGCTTGGGCGGTATTCGCTTCGTTCCGGATTTGTTGTTTCTGCGAATCAAGGCGAACGCCGTGCTGCTTCCGCAGCGCCTTTTGTTTGCTTCAATCGCTCGGACATTTATTTATTTGCTGGATTCCTCCGGAAAATATCAAAAGATCGCACGAGATGAGTGAGCAAGCTCGAACGAGAACGATAAAAGCTTCGCGCTTCGTTTCTCTCGGGAAACTTAAAAGTATGAGATCGACACGATTACGCGATCGATTCTACGATCTGCTCCTTATCGCCCGCGGTCTGCGACGTTGTCTGAAAAAAAGGGAAAAAGTTCAGACCCGCGTGAGATCGAAGGAAAGAACGGGATATCGGAGCTATCGGATGTTTCGAAATCGCGCCGCTCGACTCGAGCGAGCTACGCTTTCGTATCGCTCGTGCTGCATCGTAAATCAATCGCGCGTATCATGCGTTTTCGGTAAAGACGCGCTATATCAGATGGACGACCAAACACACTAAATCGCAAGCCACAAATGGAGTCTACGAGCCTGTCGTATACCGCGAGCGGAACGCATCGCTGCGCCGGCAATCCCGTTCTTTCGAAATGTCGCGCGAGCGAAATTGGCCAATCGGTTTCTGAATCGCGTCGATCTCCAGCGATCGCCCGCACCTAGGGCACACTGATAAATCGGATCCCCTCTGATAAATCAGCCTGTGCGCGACGATAAATTCGCGACAGATCTCCCTCTCTCTCTCTCTCTCTCTCTCTCTCTCTCTCTTTTCCTCAACGCATCGCGTGATCGCGTCCAATTAATTAACCGTGCGGATCCTTTGAAGCGGACGCCGCGCGTTTCGATGGCGACAAATATGGAGAAATCTGCACTAGAAGCATCGGGCGAAAATGTAATTTTGCAGTCACCGGACGAAAATCATTCGTATCATAATCGACGCATAGCTTACTGATAGTTTGTCGCCAGTAACGTGAGAAAAATTGCGACAGGATGAGCAACGCGATTGAATAAACGATAAACGATTGCTTCCACGTGTGTTTTCTCTCGTTGGAAATATAAATGGATACAATGAGAGAGGAGATTATTCCTTTTGCGAAAATTTCCCTCGAAAGCGGAACGAATGAGAATTGTATGAGAAAATTTCTTTCGACTTGTTCCTGCAAGGAGGAGCGCATCTTCTTTGGCTCTCCTTTGTACCGCGATTTTCAGTATTCTGTGTACAAAAGAGTTTATATAATTTTTCAAACCGCCAAGGCGTGCTATTGTCGAGTTTGGCCGCGATTGCTAAGCAAGGCCCCGCCAACAATGGCTTAATTTCATCCTCGCACAATGGATTAATTTCTATCTCGAGAAGCATACAATGGTTCATTTGAGAGAAAAATCGACGGACGGAGCAACTTCTTTTCTTACGAGTGCCGAAGCAAGCCTCTCCCGTGAGCAATTATCCCGTTGAGTCACGATCGCAAATAGCGGTCCGGATACACCATCGGCGATTCTTTTTTACCTTCGACGGTACGACCTCCCTGATAAAAGACCTTGGCCTTATAGGAAATCGGGGGGGTTGCCCGACAGGACGAAAAGGCGAAAGGCAGTGGACGAAAGGCAGGAGGAAAAAAAATCGACGCCCAGGCCCACGAAGAGAGGCGAGCTGAGCCGCGGCGCTGACCCACGACTTTTGACTCTGCTTAAAGCGAGCACCTGGCAACCGGGCAACCCGGGATTTTAACGGCCGTTGGAAAACGCCGCCGGAAGGCTTTTCGCGTAGTCAAGGAGGAGAGCCAAGACAGAACGGCCTATAATTAACGAATCCGCGATATGTACACGTGAACGAACGAACGAACGAATGAACGAACCAGCTCTGTGATGAAACTGGATCGCCCGTTACCAATTTAATTCGAAACTCTGTCTCTCTCTCTCTCTTTCTCTCTCGTTGTCTTTCTCTTTCTCTGCATCTCTCCCCTCGGACGAGAGATAATAATTTCCGATATTGCAGTTCAAACATTTCGGTTCCAAAGACGATGCGCGGAAAATGTTTTTTATTCGTGGAATAATGTACAATAGTTAAATACGCGCCTTGTACGCTTATATCGTAGCAATGGAGCAGGTATAATGAAGATAGCTGCTAATGACATATCATTTCGTACGTATGTTTTAATAAAATTGACGAAATACGTGTATACGCGCGGATATTTAAAAAAAATCTGTCTGTATTATACGTTATATAAATATTTGTAGGATATGTAATGTAAGGTTCGCTCAATGGTTGAAAATTTATGTGACTTGTGGGAAAGCCGTGTTTTGAGAAGATTTCTTGATGCGGACACGTTAGGGATGATTCTTAAAAAATCGTCAGCCTATTTAAAATCGACTGCAAACAGCTTGCGTATACGTGAATCGGTTTTGAAAATCGGGTTTGAATGTTTGCATCACGTTTAGATTTTTACATCAACTGCACTTAAACATTAAACAGCATCATGGTCGTTGCATAATAATGAAGAATATCCAGCAAAGATAATTAGGGCAGGACTTTGACACGATGCGAAAAGATTCGTAGTTTTATATCTATCCTCAGAAAGAGAATTTTCTTTATTTTTATCAAACAATACTTTACACCCATCTCTTGTAGGGAACAATTTTACGAGCGAGGAGAGAAAGAAACATTTATCCAATCCGAAATTTATCGCAGCAATGCATCGATCGCTGCGAAGGAACACAGAAATAAACACGCGCCATCGACAAACCGTCCGTCAACGATGAAGCATTCTTAATCAAAACAGACGACGCGAATTTCGAAGATCACAGACAGTATTGTCGTATCGTCATCTGTTATAAACTTAAAAAAAGTGTCGCCGCATGGGCTGGGGGAGTCTCGTAAACCAATATCGGATCCGTAAATTTGCCGCTTTACGAGACGCATACAGAAAGCAAGATGCTGAGAAACAACTAAGAGATGACGTCAAAAATCGTTATCATTGTCGCGGGATACGTGGATTTTCCGCGATTCGGTGTTGATGAAGTGACATGCCGCGACGAGTAAACGGACTGACGGTTCCTTTGTCCCGTTGATCGCGCGTACGCGAGAGAATAAAAGAGATCGCCGTCAAATCGGCATATCTGGATCGAGAACTGGACCCTTTTGTTTTGCACTTGAGACGAAATCGAAACGAAAATAACATACGTACACGCGCGGAACAATATCGTTCGTGTTTTACGAATTAAAGGGGACGCGCGTCCATTGGCGTCGCGCTCGGTTGCTCTTGAATTATCCGAATTATCCGAATGTGCAATTTGTTTTTCGTACGAGCAGCCATACAATTACGCAAGTCATATTTGTATTGCCATGTCGAAGGTAAACAGAAATACTTTGACAACATTATGCGCGCGCGCGCGCGCAGCCGTGCACATAATATGACAGATTTAATTATTAATCGCGTTTCTCTCCATCAGCGGCTAGATCAAGAAAAATGATATTTGTACAGCCAGTCGCGTTTCACTCGATTAAAAACGTCATTCGTATTTTGAAAACATTTTTATGCTTTGAAAATACAGTTGTCACGCGTCTGACAGGCAGACGTGCCGTGAACAACACTTGAAATGTAGGATTTCGCGCGTCAGTGAGACGTGCGCATGGATCGATTGTCCGAAAGCCGGCCCTTCAGTGCCCAGATAATTCGTTAATAATCTTATTTAACGGATACGCCTTTTTTTATACACTGCCGATCGATGATCGCGAAACATTGTCCTGATCCGCGACTGGCATGCCTGCGGTTAACAATTGTTTCTCATATAATCAAATGTGCAGCTATTCACGTGACACGGGCGGTGCATTCACGGTGCATATCGCGAAATATTTTATAACGCCGATATTGTTGCCGAATCGCGGCCGCGATTCCAACGGACTCGACATTTTATCGGCTTCGCTTAATCGATCGGCAGGCAGCAATTAATGCCTCGCGTTATCTTTGTGTACAACAACAACCGGGATATCGCGAAGGCGCAGACTAAACCGATAAATTGATTAGCACCGAATTTCTGTTTTTCTTTCCCTTTGCCTCCCCTCCCCCCTTTGGTTGAACATCCCCGCCGCGGTATCGCTAGGGCCGCGTTAATTCCCAATAAAATCATCCGTCCCCGATAAAATCCCCGTGCAATCCATTGCACGCGTTCATGCGCCATTACGCGCACACGGAGGCGTGCTAGACGTTTATCTCGCAAATGGAGAATCCGGCCGGTCGACGAGTCCTCGATTTAACGGGCAGATGTAGCGACGCCAATGCGCGCGTATGTAGCTATCTCGCAGCTCGTCCCACGAGTCACTTTCGAAGGTATATACGAGCGAGCGGTATATATGAATGGACCGGAACAGGTTCTGAATCTTATGCAATGATAAATGAGTGACCCCGCGGCATCAGCTTCACCTGCACACCTGGAGGGACTCGGATGGGCGCGCGTGCTCTCGCCAATGTGCGTGCGCGGAGCCGCGGACGCAGCATCGCTGAATGAAATCTCGTCTGCATCCGCCGCGAGATGCTCGCGAGCCCGTAATTAATAACTGGCGCGACTCGCGATCTCGTCCGATTCCCACCGTCCGGGCCCACGTTATCCCACAGAAGATAATCGCTTCGGATATGCATATAATCGCCGATACTTTCACTCGCGTCGACCGCGAGCGGCAGTCAACGAGGGTGCAACAAGATTCTCTCTCTCTCTCTCTCTCTTTCTCTTTCTCGGGCGTGAAATTTCCATCGAACGGCACGAAAGAGGTCAGAGGCACTTTGCGAGTCTCCCCTTCCCCGTCAACGTCATTGTTACCTGACAATAATAATACTTTCGGGCTTATTTTCTCGCGCGCAGCGTTCCACGAGGTCAACCGGAGAACGTTTCTTGCTTCTTGCTCGAAGCGAGTCGATCAAATCTCTTCGATCAGTCGATCCGTGCACATGTGCGCATCCTGATGAAGGAGCGAGGAGTATACCGACGATGATCGTCATCGAGCATCATCGGAGCTTTCCGCGACCATCTCATCCGGCGCCGAAATACACTCGACGACACGCAGCTTCGCGCCGTCTGTCAACCTGTCTCCCAGATGACACGTGTTTTGTTTCCCGCTCTCGCCCTCGCCGATTCTCTCTTTCTCGCGCGCGGCGGGTCTCACATTTCGCGCTTTCACACATCGTGCGCCACGTCGCCTGGCGTTTATGGGAAAAAAAAGAGAGAARGGGGGGRGGGRGGGGGGCCCGGGGGGGATCGCGAGAGGCCGTTAATTTTTTCACATAACGCCGCAGCGTAACGGGGCAGCTAATGACGGCTTTCGTTCCTCCCCCCCCYCCCCCYCCCCCYCCCCCTGCCGATTCCCCGTAGGCTTTCTTCCTCCCCGCTGAACGATCTTCGACCTCGTGGCTCGCAAGTTGCAAGGTGAATTATTCATGCGACGAATAATTAGGCGCCTTATACCGGCGTGTGACGCGGGACCTGAATACCGGCTGCAACAGAATAGCGCAGCCATATTCGCGTTTAAATTCGTGCTGCGCCGTTCGCGATGGGCGATTCAGGGCGGACAGCATGCCGCTGGGAGAGTTTCATTCGGTCTGGATGTTCATGCCCTTCATACCGCCGCGGATTACTGCGGTAACGCTAACTGGCGACTGTGTAGCCCCGTTGATATCCGTTCGTCGGAACGTTTCCATTCAGACGTCGCTATCGTCTCAGTCTCGGCCATGGGAACGTGGCCGCTTGGCTGCGAGTAACGAGCGAGTTAATATCGAAATTTTGTGAGATTGAAGATTAAATGTCGGAAAGGCGACGCGGGGCGCCTGCATATCCGCGGGGAATCCGAGAGAAAAGGAAGAAGGATCGCGGAATCTGGACGATTAGAACGTCGTACGTATCTTTGCGTGCAATTGTAATCCGAAGAAGAATTCCCTCTTCCCCCCCCCCCCCGCCGCCGCCGCCGCCGCCGCTCTCGGGCGTGAAGTTTCCAAGTCACAGAGGCACTCTTGGGGCGAGTGCGGTCTCCCCGTCCTCGTCGGCGTCATTGTTGCCTAATGATAATGATACTCTTGTGATAACGATACTTTCGCGGGCTTACTCTCCGAGCAAGCTAAATTATCTACACGTATCACGTATCTACGCGCATCTTGCAAGAAACGTTAAAGCATCCCCTACGAGGAGGACATCGTCTTCCGATCGGCTCCTGATGCTTGCCGGGATGAGTCTAGGCCAGGAGTGCCAGTCGCAACGATCGATAGTAAAAACAAGGTTGATGGATTAACCGGGCACACGCGTTACGGGCGATGCAGCCATAATTTCCAAGCCGGTAAATGGGACTCGCGAGGCCAAACTTCCTTCCGTTTCGAACTCCGGCTGGCGTAACGAACGATCGACGATCGAGAGTCGCCCCCCGTTCCGAGGAGCTAAACTTTCTCTCTCCCTCTCTCTCTGTCTCTGTCGGACTCTACCTGCCCCTCTGCCGCTTCCTCGTCTTTTTTTCGCCCGCCTTAATTACATGTTAATGTCAGGATTATCAGCGTAGCCAAGCGACACGAAGTGGAAAAGTTCCGCGCGGCGGGTTAAGCGTTTCTGAAGTAGTTAAACATTTTTCTAATCGACCTTAATAGAGTTCTTGCCGATCCCTTTAACTACCGCGATCGTGCGCCAGAATCCGCCGTGTTCGTAAGGGGCGGTTCGTAATTGGCTCTTTATTTCTTGGTCGACCGATCGAACTTGACGCCCGCGAAAATCGCGAATGACTCGCGATTCTTGACGATCGTTCGCCACAAGCATCGAGCGTTGGTCGACCGATTCTTTCTTTTCATCGGGGTTCGAATTCACAGCGTGAATTAAGTTCAGCGTTTGGATTAAGTCGGCGGATATAAGTTCTCGCCACTTTTTCTCTTACATGTTCTCCGTTATTTTGGTGCGCATTGTGGCGCACGTGGCGCGCATAGTGCGCATGTTGATTTAGACGCGAGTTGTCGCGAGCAGGAATCCTTTCATGAATTAATTAACTAAATTACATCTTGATTAACGGCAAGGGGAAAGAGTGGATTTATGAAAGTCATAAGCCAGTCGAGCACCTGTTGGAACTCATATCTGCAAAAGAGATGTGTAAAGAGTGTCGGGGATATTACAGCTTAGGTGTTGCAGACAATAATAGAGAAGCGGAGCAGTACTGCACGACTTCGACGACTGCAAGTTTAAGATACGCGGAGTCCCGCCGCAGTGCGGCGTAAAAATCGCGTTTCGTCAAGAAATTTGCAGACTCGGGAATTCCAGCAGAATCGATCTTCTTCTGCGGATTAATAGACATCCTTTCAGCTTCGGCCAATCAGCCATTCGGACCACGTTGTCGCCTCGGCTAATCTGACGGGAGATCGGCCTCGCGCTGCACGCTGCAATGCACTTGGAATACAGTGACGTTTACGTTAACGATAGCGTAGCGCGGGAGACGGAGGGGAGATGGGGGGTTAGGGCGGATGGGATCCCGAAATATCTCAAGCGAAGTATTTCAAGCCGGTGTATCTCCGGTGTGTCTACCGGGCGCACTCGGCTTCCCACGTTCCACGAGTGCCATGACTTGTTGACTCAGGTCAGCCTTAGGGTCTTTGAAATTATACGGCGGCCATCCCGTGGACGTCCCGTGACTATTCACGAGGCCGTAACCGTCGTCCGGCGGGAGATAAAGCCGACAAGAAATCCTCGAGCGAGTGGTAACCCACGAAAACGACACGGCGAGATAAACAATCGACGAAACGCGACGTGCCGCCACGTAAGCGCGTGGCTTTACGGCGGTCTTTACAGGATGTCCCGTATCGGGAGGCTTTTAAGGTCAGGTGCAAGCGGACTCACTGTCCGCGATTAACGAGAAATATTGCTCGTTGCGCGGCACAATGGAGCCGTAAGGTGAAACCATGAAACCATGAGACGGAATCCTGCAATGGATCCGCGTTATGAAATAAATTCATCCGGAATTAAATGCGAGACGTAATGCCGGACGTAATGATCGCAGAAAAATCGCGCAAGTTCCGGAAGCGGATAGGGAGTTTCTGCGGCTTAATTCGCGCGCGGCTTCGGCGCAAAACTTCATTTCACGCGCGACGCAAGCGAGTTCTTAATGAACACGGACAGACCAACACTCATAAGGATAATTGTAACCTAATGCGAACGGATCCTTCATACCGAGGCGTGCAGCCGAGCGCCGTCTACGCATCGTGAATAGCAAATTAACACCTAGTTAAGTTCCGAAGAACATAGTCATTTGCATGTTAGACGCGGTCTGCCTTCTTGTGTGCATACAACTCGCGATGGGCATTAACGCTTACCGCGGATTATGTATCCCCTTTGCGCGCTCCGCGCTGAACTTTCGGATTAATGATATATTCACGTGTATAAATTCGCGTCTATGCATGCCTTCGCGTATCCGCGAAGAAATAGTCACCGCGACCGAAAACCGACTCGCGATTCGGTGTCCACGCTAGAGAGCTATTGTGTTAAATTTCATAAACTTGTGGAATCATGCATAAAAGAATTCGCCGCACGTCGGTATACTCTATCGGGATATCCGAATATACTTTTACTCTACTGCTTCTACTTCTTCTTCTTTCTTTTCTGTTTCTCTTGAATTTAATTCTATATTTATATCCGCTTTTACCTCTTCTTATGCTTCGGCTTCTATGAACCTATTTATACTCTCTCTCTCTCTCTCTCTCCTCTACTTTTGTTTATAATTCTTCAGCTTCAACTGTTACCTCCTTGACTCCATTTCCATAACTTCTTACGCTTCTGCTTCTACGAGTGAATCTACTTCCTCTTCTTCGTCTTCCACTTTTTCTTCCGCTGATGCTTCTGATTCCACTTCTACTTCTACTTCTGCTTTAATTCTTTAATTCTGACCGACCGACCCGGCACGCCTGACCTATTAAACTATATTCCTGAAAGAAGGATCGTTAACAAGGAGACAAGTGCAAGACTACTCCTCGTTCGACGTGAATCGACGCGCTAAGCAGGCAACAACGAAGCGCGCTACGTGTATCGCATTATCGCGCGCCATTACGCGCGCACGCGTATAAAATAACATTATTATTGCGTTAACCGATTAAAATCACGCGGCAGTAGTGCAAAGTGCGATTATGCGATTACTCTCGGTATCTCGAGAAACGGCCAATCGGGGAGGTCATTTGGAAATTCGCGGAAATAAATTGGCCGCGCACATTAAGTGAGCATAATATAAACGAATATGAACATGAAGCAAAAACGGCTTAATTACCAATGAAACAAGATAATGATAGGTAACGATCGTCAATTTGGCACGCGTAGAACGCGTCAGCCGTCACGCGTCGTCCATTAAAATCTATCAATGATGATAACAAAGCACAATGATGATAATCGAAGGGAATGGGACAGCGAGCTTAACAGCCTGTAGAATAATTGCGTAAGCGGTAACCGCAGCTGGATGATTGCATAAATAAATTCATCGCCCACGCTCGCCCGTGTAGAAATTACATAATTTCCTCATCGTGGAAAAATAGTGTCGCCCTCCCCTCCCCTATTAAGTCATTATGAATATTAAACAAAAACCCCGGTCCGGCGAGCAAAAGGTTAGGCAAGCGCCGCGGAATTCTTTCCATTACAATGAACCGAGTAAACAATGTAAGCGAAGACTTTATGAATATTCACCCGGCGTTATATATACTCTTCCTCGAAGGCGTACCGTAAAATTTCCGCTAACGTGATTCTAGCATTTCCATTCTGTCGTTGCCGCGCCCGCGCCGCCGAGGAAAGCGGCAGTCCTTTCCATCCAGAAGGCGCGGGAAGGAGGCGGGAGGCGGGRGKGGGGGGRGGRGGGGGGGGGGRGGGGAGGAAGGGATACGGTAATTTCAATAACATCGATGCGAGATTGCCATGAATTTCCATCGAAATCCCCGCCGGGGATTCCGCGGGACGGTAACGCGTGCGACGCGTGTTTGCGTCACATGGAAAATTACAAACGGGCGACATCATAAAACGGGACTGGAAATTCGGCGCACTCGGCACACCGGCTGCCGTCGAAATAAAAAAAATGATACCCTTCCTCTCGCGTGCATGTGTGTGTTGTTTTTCCCTCTCTCTCTCTCTCTCTCTCTCTCTCTCTCTCTCTCTCTCTCTCTCTCTCTCTCTCTCCCTTTCTTTTTTATTTCGTTTCCCGGGATCGGGAACGTTCGTAACGGGGGAAGCCCCGTTCAGAGCGAACCCCCGAACGTGTCCACCTGTTGTCAGTGGGCATTACGGAAATCCCGCGTTTGCTATGCAGAAAAAAGTACGAAACGTTGCGAGTACGAACAATACCGGCAGTTCTGATCCCGGCAGTACCGCTACGAATTTTCATTAACTCCGGATGCAACGCATCACGCTCATAAGCGGCATAAGCCATCATTCCCGTGAAGACAGAGAGTTTCAGCGTTACAGTAACGGGCGATATTACGCTTAGCGATATGCGGTAACGTAATCTTTCTAACGTTTCCCGTTTGCATTAAGGGAGAAATTAGCTTTCGGTTGAAATTAAACGCCGACTCGGAAATCTGAGATACGCGAGCAACGACGAACGAATTTATCGGACATCGGGAGAGCTCCGCCGATTTTGAACTCGATACGTATCGCGTTAATTTCGCGTGTGTTAATTTCGGTCCAATTAATTTTCCCGTCCTCCGTGAAAACTCCAGGAAAAGTCGCCGACGAACTTCGACATGATCTTATGTAAGGAATCATCATGTGCGCGATCCCGCACTCGGATGTCGATCTGTCGCTTTCGCGCGTTCGCAAGGAGTACAACTCCATACCTCGCAACTACAAAGTAGTTCAATCACCTCTGCCGCGGCATGTAATAACTCAAAGTGCACTATGTCTTAGATCGCGCAATTACCGGCAATTACTCGTCCAAGTCCACCCGGCAAGCTGCCACCAAACGTTACGAGTAGCCAATGGCCACCGATATGGCAGTCGCCCTGTGCTGACATTTAGCCAAACGCGAATCACAAGAAGCTTCAGCGAGCAGGGACGAACCGGTCCCTCGCGAGGGTTCGAATCCCACGAAACGCACCCCCGAGAAATTCAAATCGCAAGTGAACCGATATTCTCCAGGTTGCGCCCTACAAAAGCGTCCTTGATCCGGATTCCGCGATCCGTGCGATCTGAATCCAGCGTGATCGCGACCTCGCGACCTTGATGTCGATTCCTCGAGTCCAAGCGTTCGTCAATGGATCGAGGATTCTCCACGGCGACAATTTCTCGGGCAATCCGCCCCTGAGCTCTCCCAACGCGGGCAGATAGAGTGAGAGAGAGAGAGAGAGAATAGCTCGTGCCAGTTTTTCCGAGCAGATCCGCGGATTCTCTAGTCGGTGGCATTATTATGTTTTCTCGGTACGGGTAATTAGGCTGGACATCGAGCGGACATACCGGCTGACCACGACACGGGGAAATTGTCCGGATTTACGACGATCGTACGTCGGCGATCGTCATTGCCGCGGCAATGACGCGGACTTTGGCGCGCGCACGCATACATGTACCGACAAAAATGTACACAGGCCGCATCAATCTTTCGCGACGGACTCTTTGACGATATCGGAGTCGATTTTTCTGTAGCGGGGACGCCCGAGGCATCAATCATCCTCGAGTTATTAGCAGCGGAAGGTGAACGAGATCTCTCGCGGATCGAGCTACCCGTTCGGGGATGGTTAATTAAAGTTAGCCGGCGTGATCGTCGCCGGATCAAGAGGTAATCTCGCGATGATCGGGAAGTGCGTCTCGCCCCMCCCMCCCCCCCCCCTCCCCCCGTATTATCCCTGTGATGTTTTCCTTTGTCGATCCTCACGTGACGTTGGTAGCGCGCATGGAGGTGATGTGATTGAATACTTTTGGATATTTTCGCGTTGAATCGCCGAAGCGACCGGTCCATTATTAACCGCCGGTCCATTATTAAACAACGGCGATGCAAAGAGCGAAATGAACTCCGAGCATAACAAACAAGAGCCGGATAACCGAATCAGCGTTATTCCACTGAAAACCCCTGTCGTTTCCGTTTGCCGTTGCGACCATTGATGGCTATAAGTAATTTATCACGCAATCACGCCGCGTGTCGCCGCTGTGATCGAAACGTTATTTACCTTAATGTTTTCCGTTATTTATGTATCTACGGTTCGCGGCGTCGCGTCGTCGGCGTAATTACCATTGCGCCGGATTAAATGCGAGCGAAACCGTGAAATCCCCGTGCCACCTTCCCCTACCTCCCCCTTTGATGCGCCAGGCAATTTCCCGGCGCCGGTGCACTTTGCGCCAAACGCACACCGGCGGTGCGAGATTGAAAGCCTCAAGACGAATAAAATTATTGGCGAATTATTTCTTTCCATACCACCGCTCGGCTCTGCTCTTTGCGATCGCTGCACCCTTGCGATCCACGTGCAGGCTTTTACACGTTGGAAAGCCTATCGGGCTACATTAAAAGCGCGCACGGACACATCTCTGCACGGACTGACGAATTCTTCTTCCGTCACAGACAGACGCGGCGTACTCACGCCTCCCCCTCACCCTCCACCCTCCCCCCGGATGATTGATTCTCCGCGTGTAGGGAAAGCAGAGTTCATTCCTGCAACGCGATTTGCAATGAATGCATTGCCATGCGGACCGGCACCTACGCACAACGCTTTGACACGAGCAGAAAGACCTAGAAGAACGCAGAATCGAGAAGGGAGAAGGAGGGTAGGGGGGGGAGGGGGCGGGGAAGGTATCAGGACAGCTGTTTGGTCGCATATGCGACATCCAATAAACCTAGACGAAGTTTCATATCGAAGCGCTGGCGAGAGTTACAGGGCGTTCCGCCCGGTAATTGAACAACGACAAGGACGCGCTGCCGTCTTTATTTTCCGCTTTTCAGGAACCGAGAATCGTTCCGAGCCGCTGCCGCCTCCGATTGAATCTGTCGCCACGTGAGCAACGACGGGATGCATCGGGCTGCGATCGATTATCGGCCAGTGTCGGATCAGGCCACGTTTGCGCGAGGCCGGTCGCGATCCGATGATGCGGGGATTCATCATTTTCCGAACGGACGGAGGTGACGTGTACGCGGTGGTCCGCGTATGGTGATAGATCGGCATTCTGAGATCGCGGCTGCCGTCATTGGAGGCCCATTCGTCGGCGCTCACGACGTCATATTTCTCATCCCTCGCATAATGGCGGTCCTTCCGTTACTTTTGTCAATCTTCCTCTAGCCGCGGACACCAGCTGCGATTGCCTCGCCGTTTCCGCGTCGCGGAGAAGCCCCCCTCTGCGGAATTACGCGCCATTATCGCGTTCGCTTCTCGAGATGTAGCTTCTCCTGCTCGTTCGCGCGATCTCTAATATATCAGAGATCGCGCGCACGTGGACGTTATGGGATCTGCTTTCCCGCGAAATCCGAGAAAGTGACGCGCCGAGCGAAGGCCACCGATGCAAACACAATGCGGGAAAAATTGTGGAAAACACAGACGGAACGTTTGTCAGGTTCTCGGGCCGCGCTAAATGACGTAATGCGTCCTCGATGCCAACCGCTTATCGGTATACGTGTATATCATAATACAGATCGCTACTGATGAGCAATATCAATAGCTCTTCAAGATTGTCTACACGATCGCAAAGGGCGAGGAAGGGAGGGAGAGAGAGAGAGAGAGAGAGGAAGAAAGGGAGCTGGCAGCAAACACAATGGAAAATTCAACGGAAAGACTGACCGTATTCCGACACTGGCGCAGTCTGACGAGCAATTTCCATCGAGATGGAAGACTACGAGCGCCTTGCAAGCATCGGATCTCCTACGATTCTCCTCCGTCACGGCGCGAGATGAGCCGGGCGTTTTGGCAGAACTCGGTAGCGGCGTCACTATATCAATACTGTCTCATCTTGCCAAGAGACGCCTCTCGCGCGAGATTCCAAAGAGCTGGCGCGAGGTCACGTCGGCGAAGGACGCGGAGTTTTCCAAGAGGGATGATATATGGAGCCAGCCAAGTCCGGCTGCCTGTGCGAGATCCATTCGGCACCCAGGCGAGTGGGTGAAGGGAAGAGGAATCACTTGGACAGAGCGAAAGAAGGAGAGAGGGAGAGAGAGAGGAAGAAGAGAGAGAAAGTCGTATCTTGATCCCGAGAGTGACAAGCGACGTAACGGACGTGTAAGAATGACGGAAAGAAGCGGAGCGAGAACAGACGGCAGGATTTTCAGATAATCGTTACCAATGGCGCGAGTTGAAATGATTTTTATCTACCACTACTGACCCGGCTATCTACTGACGTAGGTCTAATAATTTAGTTTAACGAAATAGTTCCAAATGCGTGGTAAAAGGAATTTCCGTAATCTAAGTAATTGCTAGGAATCGATCGCGCAACGTAACATTGTTCTCGTTAAATAATACGCGATTGCGTATGTCTGAGTTTATGCGTTTATAATTAAAGGGACATGGTGGGAACAGTTATTATGCAAGTAATGCGTAACGTGCGTAACACGTATGCGTAGATTAAGAATTTCCATATTCCAGGCATTTTGCAATTCGTGCTAGCGCTCGTTCGTTTGTAAGCAATAGGAAATAAGGACTGATTATCGTATTTCGTATGGCGTATTTTCATGTTTTATTACTTTGCGCGATTTAATTGCACGGCTTTCTTGCGACGACGGAGAGGAAATGCATTCTTCTCCGCGACAGTAATTAAGCAAGAGATAATGTTGCCGTAAAGAAGGTTGTATGCTATCGGTCGCCTTTTTTGTGGCGGAAGGTCGACTCCGAAGAGAAAGGGAACGAGTCCCGAGACCGCTAAAGTGACGCGAGATAATAGATGTAAGGCAGGAAAAAGCCTGGACAAAGATGGAAATCCGGCCGGGCGGCCACGACCGGTGAGAATCCAGGAAAATCCGTCCATTCACTCACCGGCGATGCAATTAATCAAAGCCGCACGACGAAAATGAACGCCGCGCAATTTCGAACGTTCTTACTTTAAAGGTAAGTGAAGGGCGTAATTAAATCCGGCGAAATGCTTTTTAGCGCCTGAAGGAAGCACGCGCACGTGTGCGTATTTTAATACGATAATGGCACTGTCAGGAACGGTTTCGTGAGGACAATCATAGCGGACTGGTCAGACGAATCTTGGTCTCGGCCTTTACGAAACGAAAGAAGGTCACATCATCGAGAACAGGTTGTCCTGCTTTAATGACAGTTATTAAGCGAACGGCTAAATAAACTTAATAACGCTACGTGAAAGAGATCTGTCCGCGTTAAGCTATTCCTCAGCCGGATGAAGAAATGACGCTCGTGATCGATCGTGATTCGATAGAAACTGCGATTCACCCGTGCGTTAACCCTGGCCCTATGATTACGCAAGAGACGATCCATAGATCTCTCGACCGAAAACAATGATCCTTAAGAGAGACCGTTCTCACGACGCATGGGAAAAAATATCGCTTGAGAACTGATGCTTTGTTCTAATGATACCTGCATAAAAGAGTCTCATGAAAATCTATAAACGCCGATAACAGTAACGCTCCACGGAGACACAACTTTTATATTGTATCGTAAGAAAATTTTTCTTGTATTTCAATGTCTGGCCGTACGCTATGTTTTATGTGTAGAAGCGGTTCTCGCGTAAAAGAAATTAACCGCTTTAACAATTAACCGCTGCGAATGTTAACGTTAAGAAAAACGCACTCTTCGAGAATCCATGATGAAATCGAGACAAGAGACAATGAAAAAATACCCCCTTGAGGCGAGTAGCTTTGATACTGCTGTGAGATGTGTGTTGGTATGGCAGAACAGTGATTATTGTTAATCAAACGAAATTCGGAATTGGAATGAATCTGATTTGTAAGCTTCAGACGCGCGAGCTGACTTGAGTCTCGCCATTGAGTCTTACAAATGAACTTGATCCATTCTGGCCATTCGAACACATCGATCGGAAGCAGGAAAAATCCTGACGAGCTGCTAATGATCTCTAACGAATTAAAAGCATCCTCCCATCACCACAGAGCGCTCACCTGGCTTGATCTCGCGGGGATAAGCCTGCGCCCGCGATCCGTCCACGATGAGCAGCAGCGGCAGCACGAGGACCACCGAGATCCTAACGACGCGCGCCAAGGTCATCCTCTTGGTCCCGGCGCCGATCGAGCTCTGTTCTCCGGTACTGAAGGGTCCGGCACCGATCGCGTCGCCGAGGCGAGGCCCTACGGCGCTCTCCGAGGGGAGGGGGGATCGAAACAATCGATAAATCAGAACCCGATACCGAGAGCCGTGTGAGAGACGAGCGAGATGACCTTTCAGGCGCGGAGGTCGCGCGCTGGTTGCACTGCGCGCTGCCTGCGACCTCGGGGCCTCTAAAGTCGCCGTCGTCGTCGTCGTCGTCCTCGTCGTCGTCCTCGACGTCCTCGTCGTCGTCGCAGGATTTGATGGTGTGTGTACTCTCGGCCACGAGTGTCTGCGGCGAGGCGACCAAGGCGGCCGACTGAGCGAGGATCGAGTGAGTGAGGACGCACTGACAGACGTGCGGGCGTACGCACGAGTCAATGAAATGAGTGGTACTTACCCGTAGGAGCCTTCACCTTACCCAACTCTCTCGAGCCATCCCGGCCTCCCGTCCCCCTCGCCAAGCCACTCTTCTCGCGCGCACGCACGCACGCACGCACGCACGCACGCACGTCTCCCTTTTACCTCTTCGCCCGGCTCTCTTCTTTCTTACATCGTCTTTCCTCTCTTCTTCTTTCCCGTCTTCGTCTCCTTCTCCTACTACCGATACGTCTCCTCCTCCTTCTCCTCCTCCTCCTCCATCTCCTGTTTGTTCTCCTTCACCTTTTCCTCCGCCACCCGCGTCTCTTATTCCTCGCCTCGTTCTCTTACCTCTTCTTTCCCCGTCTGACATTCGGTTTATAGCGCCAATTCGGTTTGCCGTTAATTGGCAAACATTTACGGCGGACATTTCACGTTTGCTTCTTCGCGATAAGATAATCTACACACATAGTAGCGTCCGTACGTGCTTTCGATCATTTCTACCGACAGAAATCAATTAAACCGTCGTAAAACGATCATAATTACGTTACACGTAATATATGATTTAATTTTAGTAAAATTCCTACCGCGTCTGTCATACCGGACTGTATATTACCGTATAACACTGAATGGAGCCACGTGTGCTATTCCAGTCTCTTATTCCAATTTCCCTTTTATTCGCGCTACATAGATCACGCGATTAAGTGCTCGCGAGTGTGCGGTTTGCCTATTAAGTAAAATACGTAAATCTCGGAAGCTTGTCCGGGTTCGCTTTTATCAGACGAGGAGCTTACGAATAATTAAGAATCTCCTCAGCAGAAGAAAGCGAAAGTATTATGCAATTAACATTGCACGCGTCCGTGGCATTACAAATAATCTTGATTATTAATCAATAATATTGATTCTTGATATAAAATTCTTAATATAACAACTATGAGAAAGCAGAGATCGTCTTTTGATTGACTCACATTTTCACGTTCGCGAAACGTCGCGCATACAATCAATATCAATACGCGATACGCTTCCTTCTCGTAAACAATTTCCGCATAAACAAACAATTGCCGGGCAACGACAAAGCAAAGCGTTACGTCCCGGATTAAAACGCGTATCACGCGTTATCTCCCTCGAAAATACTCGAATAAATTCCATCCGCGCATTCGTCAGGATCATCAGGACTTTCGCACCTTCGTGCGACACCGTAAGGACGCGGGATCGCCCCYCCCCYCCCCCCCCCCCCTCCCTCCCTCCCTCCCTCCCTCCTACCCCGAGGAGGTAAGGGGGGAAACGTATGCGCGTATTTTTAGCCCGGGAATGCGCCGCGCCCGAGCGATCGCCGAAAATAGAAGGAAATTAAGCGCCATTAAATTAATGGGAAAGGTTGACACGTTACAATCAGCTTCCTGCACAAATATCCCTCCCCGGGGGGCAGCCCCCGGGGTTAATTATAATTCGGGTGGGAATTTAAAGGTGAGCCGGCCGCGCCGTATTTTCGACATTCTAGCAGGTGGCGTTCCCTCGCACATCGGCCTTTTGTTCCGGCTCCTTCGCTTACCTTACCTCCACCGCGCCGTTCCTTAGCATCCGCGGCGCGCTGTGTTCCCACACGTTTAAACTCCGCTACCTCCATTTATCCCGGCATCCCTCCTTCTCTCTCTCTCTCTCTCTCTCTCTCTCTCTCTCTCTCCCTCTCTCTGCATCTCTGTTCCGCGTGCAGAATCCGCGCCGGTAATCCTTCGCGTGCAAACATCCTCCGGACCCGTTCCGTTCGTGCGGCGGCATTCCGCGCGCGCGCACGTGCGAACGACATGCGATAATTTTATTCCGGCGCTACCTAAATAGCTTCGTTACTCCCGGACGAAAACAACCTCGAGCTGTTTCATCCCTTCACGATCTCTCCGCCACCTTGTTCCCGGGGTCCCGTGTCCCGTGTTATTGTGAGAGCCGATCCTGCTTCGCGAACTTGTTAAATCTCCCGGCGATAGAGAGAGAGAGAGAGAGAGAGAGAGGGAGAGAGAGAGGGAGGGGGAGAGAGGAGGGCAGAGAGGGAAATAAACTTCCCTCATCTTCCCTTTCGTGCGCTTTGTCTCGCCCGCGAAGCGGACGCAAAAAGACCGACGTGCGGTCTTCGTCACTTACTTTCCGCATCTTCTCTTGCTTGTTCGCTTCGTAGCTTCGGAGTCCGTGCAGAGCGTCATCAGACGCTCTCTTCCTATGCATACAGATCCCGGATACTAATTTCCGGGGCTACTTAATCTGCGCGCGCGTTCCTTTTCCCTCGCGCGCGCTCTGTTTCTTCCAGCGTTGCTACGTAAGTAATTAAGACTATTAGGACTTTGTAGGAGCGATAATCTTGATAAACAAGCGGAATGAAGTAACCGGAATCCGCCTAGTCAGATGGGAGGTCGTCGTGATTCGATGTAATGATCGAATTAACAGCGACATGCGCGATGCTCTCGCCTGGCGAGATTGGAGAACAGAACGCGAGCGCATGCGAGAGCATTCGGAAACGCGTCGCTTCGTCTGGTTAACGCGTCCGTTATGTCTTCCGAAAAGTCCGCCATAATAGATGTCGCAATACCTTCCGCAGGGCTTTGGCTTTTACCCAAATATAAATGCACTCGACGTTTCCCTCTTGGCTGCAACGCCGCGACAAACTACGTCGCGTTGCAAAGGCCGCACTGTCAGCCGTAAAACCTCTCGCGAGGCATTCGCGAAATATTGATTCCCGCTGAAAGCAGTTTGGACGCAGCTGAGACCATCGCGGATACACTTTTCCCCGCTGAATGCCAGCACGCGTTTTCGCCAATTTCCCATAATGGACGGCACAATACGTGGGAACGCAGCGTCTTTCCCTCGCGCAACGGAACGAAGCCGCTGCGCGGATATCGCGCATAAAATGCATTAACTAGAATCGATTTCGCGGTTTGGCCCCGTCCAGTCATTCGCCAGGCTATAACAGATCACTTGCAGCGGAACGCACTTGCGGCAGAAGCTGGCAACTGGTGGTCGTTTCAACTGATGAAAGCCAGATTATGATGCACGGCGAGAAATTAAAAATTTCTGTCCCGCTCCTTTTACATTCCAGTTTAGAATTTGAGATAGTCTTGAGATGTCATTTCATACCGCAGTCATTTCTACCTGGCTACATGCCGAATGGAATAGTTTCGCTTAGAATATTAATATGATTGCAAGTTTGCGCGTGGTCAATAAAAAGATACGATCCTCAAACTGCGAGTATCGAAGAGGAGAAAAATCTTTTTCCTGTAAAATAGCCGCACGGTACGACTGGAGGATCGAAATGAAATTCGCTGATACGAGACATTCTCTGCCAGATCTTCGTTTCAGGGATTAGATTTTTCATAAATTTTATTGTGACACGCGATTACAAATGAGACAGTACTCGGTACTGTCTTGGAGAGAACTTCTTTCGAGTAGTCGGAATAATGCGAGATTGCAGAATCGGACGATCTAACGCTGCTTTATGTCGCCCGGAATGAAACCGGCTGATCAAAGCCGGTCTCAATCTCCCCTGAATAAATCGTCAATCTGAGCCGGGTACGGTGAAACGTTTACCTTACGGGGAAGTTGCCGGAAACCCCAACGTGACTCACTGTTTCGCTTAGGCATTCGGCGAGGCACCTAATCCGCAAAAACGCATCGAAGAACGATCGTTTCCGCGAGGGGCAGGCATTACGCGAAGCACAAATGCGAGCAAACGTGACGCGAGCACTCGCGCGCCAGATGACTAATAAGAAGATGACCCGAGAGACCAGCAGGAGAAAAGCGTGCCGTGGACAAGTCTATCCATCTTGCTCGCCTGACAAATCTGGGGAAGTGACGTCCTGAACGCACGAGGCCTCTCACGATGGCAAGAGGACAAAAAGGAAGATGCACGGATACGAGTCGCTTAATCGATCCGGTCGCGCGATCGACCAGCGAACAGTCGTATACTTCTCTCGTCATTCGAGAAACTTTTGAATTACAATGTCGCCATGTTGATCTTACTCTTCTTCTTCTTGTTCAACTTTGCACTGTGCTGCCGCGCAGATTGATACGGGTCAGCAACCAGCATCAGCAGCGCCTAGTACAGATGGGCGTCCATCATCGGATAGATTTGGAATGGAAAACTTGTAACGCGCTTATGTTTAACATCATGATGTTTCAAGCGTGATGATTCTCTCCCGATTCAACGCCTCTTCAGCCTTCTCGTACGCATTTTCATCTCCATTCCCATCTAAGACGCTAAGCGTCTAAATTTGCTTTCATTGTGGGAGCTGACGGTTTTGCTATTATTATTATTATTATTATTGTTGTTGTTATACGCACGGAATTCGGAACGATTTCATCGATTTGATTCGAAATGAGTGAAATTTTTGTCCGAACATTGCGATAAACGAGCACCGATCGTTCATCCGTTCGCACCCTTGCACAACTCGTTGGTCTGCAGGCTCGCATGTGCTCGCGAGGCTAATTGTGATGTCGGGACGAGAGTGAAGAGATCGTTACATCGTAGATCATCCATTTATGGCCGCGCAGTCATCTGGTTGCCTGGCTTCGCATGAAGATAGAGCCGTTTCAAACGAAAGCCGACCTCCCGTGAGTATCGAGTATTTTGTAACGAGACGGGGATTCATCGGACCTTGATCGAGGCTCGTTTGAAAGATTAATTCCTCCCCCACCATCCCCCCGCGCCGGCAAGTGAAAAAGTAAACGGAGCGAGGCTCAAATCATCAAATGCCTGTTCTTGCAAGTATGTACGTGCAAAGTATGTACGCGCGAGTCGCTTCATTATGGCAGGAAAATTGCAACGAGACAGCACAGCGCAGCACTGGTGGCACTTTCGTTTTTCAGTTTCCCCCCCCCCCCCCCCCCCGCTCTTTCCTTCTCCCTGTTATCCATCTTCTTCTTGCTGCTTATGAACGCGAGACGCTGATAAAGCTTCGACTTTCCCGGATGTGACACTGTTATAATTACTTGTCCGTCATCGCGCAGTTGTAAAATAAAAATAAAAGATAGAAAAATAAAAATGTACACTGCATGAATCTCTTTGGATTCAAAAAACTTTTATTCCGTGATTAATGAGGAATCGAGTCCGAGACGGGATTGAAACAGCGTCGAAACAGCCGGAAATAGATTTTTGTTTTAGCCAAACGAGAGAAGCGGAGTTCGGTTCCTCCGGGTCGTTGTTTTCGGAATGTCAAAGATGCGAATAACTTTCCCAATCTCGTTCCTCCCTTGGCGAAGTAGGTGTCCATTGATCCATGCACGCGGCACCGAACGAGAATCCATTGACTCGATGAAGAACTCGAGACGGGAGGGAGAGAGAGTCGAACTCCACGAGCGGATTTCCGATTCTCGATTGGAAACTTCCCACGTTTCTGCGCGATAGCTGCAAGTCGGCTCGCTGATTTTATGCACGTTCGGAAAACGCTTTGCTCCATTCTCCATCTCGATGCATGAAGAGAGAAAGAGAGAGCAAGTTAGACGAGGGACAGCTTGTTTCCGAAGATAACTGCGCGAGTCTTATTAAAAAGTCTTATTAAAAACGGAGCCGCAAATCGAAAGCAATAGCGAAAGCCTATTTTCAGCGAAGCTCATTGAAGCGGTTCTTAGCGGACGCGACCGATAAGAAATACGCAAAATTCGCTCGCGAATTCCTCCATCGAATGATCGGAAGACCGAAATCATCATGAAATCGGTCGCCCGAAAAAATAATCGCGTTATCGCAATTATCGATGACACCAACAACGTGACGAGGATCAAAGATACTTAAAAGCCCGCGAAAACGATGATGACGATGACAATCGGACATGGTCGTGCCGAAATCCATGCGAGTCGCAGCCTCCTTGACGAGCGTGTACCTGCAGAGCGAGCGCTCTAATTTCCATGAATCCGCCAGGAAACGATTTCTTGCCGCGGCACGACGTCGCTTAATAGGCGGAGAGATGAGGGGAATCCCGTCGCATAGTCACGTCGATGATCATCGCCGGCGAGGCGATCGGCTTTTTTCGTATGACTTTTTCGAGGACGACTCCAAATCCATGTTTCATGAGTTAGCTCCGGAGAGGGTTAAGGCCACCGCGAAGCGAAAGCCGCGCTCTACCGTGTCTCTCCCCGGGATCTCCCCTTTCGCTTACTGGGGAAAACTGAAAATTTCACGGAATTCCTGCGACACGCTCGCCGTCTGCGATCGCCTCTACGTGCATCCACGTTGCGAAGAAAGAAGGTCTCCATGAGAAATCCTTTTGTGATCGATGATCCGATTGCTGTAGCGTCCCATCATCGAGATTGATGTTATTATCGACGTTCGTCGAATGCGAACCACGACATGGCTGATATGGCTAATATCGAATTAGAAAGATCATCGCGAGAATATCATCAAAATGTTCTCTTATCATACCGACGCTGCACAAAGACATGAATCACAAAGTAAGTGAATTCTGATAATTTTACGAGGTCGAATTGGATCCGAGAGCCAAGATGAGAATGTTTTAGATTCAAACTACATTTTCGAAATACCGAATTAAAGGGATGATCGCGGATATCTGTTCGACTCAGTTAAGGTCTTTTATTGTCACATTGATGTAAGGAGATAAATCAAAGTAAGTGAATTCCGATAATTGCACCATGTCGAATCGGATCCAGCCAGAGATGAGAATTTTAGATTAAAATGAACTAAAATGATATGATTTTAGACAAAAAACATCGAACCCGTAGGATCGAAATGGAAGAATATTTACAATAAATTGAGAACAAGAAATGCAAATTTCTTCTATAAACTGCGCTTCTCGCGTAAGAACGCTTATAATAACAATAAACCATATGACGTAGTAACGAGACATAGTACCTTTAATCTAGTATCTTTAATATCTGATGTCCAACGAATTTACCAAGCCGAAATGTACGTCGCATCAAGGACGCTGCATGCCGGAGCACTCGCGCAGCTTCGATGCGTGCAGGATTTCAAGGCTGAACTTCAAAGGAATCTCAAATTAAAACGAAAGAAGATCAGACTCATGCTCCCCAGAATCCCGCCCGCGATGGCGGGGGAGGGGGGAAATCATATTTAAGCTTTCGCGAATTGGGCCGCGGCTCGACCGCCAAGCCAAAGCGCATTTAATATAAAATACCGGCGAAAGCCGGACAAGCTAGACAAGCTCGCAAATGTTGAATATTTCAAAATCGCCTGAATCGCATAAATCGCAAGTAGATTAACCGCGGCCCTGGCCCTAATGTAAGGGGCTCGAAGGGCTCGGGCAACTCCAGAGAAGGTCTTCTCGTCCTGGCGCGACGAGAACCGACCGATTTTAAACTGCTCGTTAAATCAAATTAATAATCGCTCGCGATACCTCCCGATGCCTCCCTACCGATAATGACAATGCCAGGTAAAATATCCGAGCGGCATCGACGAAGACGCGAGAAAGACACGATGAAAACGCACACGCGAGAAGCGCGAACGACATTCAGAAGAATTCCAGGATTATACTGTCCGCTACCGCGAAAACGAGCAATCTCAGCAATCCTATTTGCGACTCTCTCTCTCTCTCTCTCTGCTCCCCATCCCTTCCTTCCCCGTCTTCGAATATCCGAAAATTCGGATTCCCGCGCTGTCTGCGATGTCCGACCCCGCCTACCCGCTCATCTCGCCCTTTCGCGTCGCAAGTGTCGTGATCGGTGATCGCGGACACTTTGGCGGACACCGACACGACCTAGACGCCGCTCCGAATCACACACGGCGATATTCTTTGAGATCGATGCGCCCGCGACGATACGGCGCCTGCGGTGTCGGTTCTCTCGCAGCATCTCGAGGCGAGCTCCAGCTTGCTAGAGGGCAGGGAAAGGGAGAGGGTACTGCAGTTGGCCGAAGCGCCGATGATGGATCGCGGCTCTGAGCCGCGGCGATTGATCGGCGGCGGCCGGGTTCTTAACCGCGGAAATGTTCTTAAACGCGGAAGCGTTTCCGTGTTCTGAAAGGGAGATAGGCGAATCGGGCGAATAACGGGAATGCTTCCGCGAGATTCGGACGAAGATGAGACGCGCGCGCTTCGCGAGCAGGGCTGCTGAGGCAAGCGCAATAGGGCCAGAGAGCAGTCCTCCGGAGGATGTACAGGGCGTACTCGACAACACCAGTGGCAAGCTTGCAGATAGTCACCGACACGCCACCACTAGATTTGCAAATAGCAATAAAAGCAATGAAAACACAGCAAGACAAAGACTCTAACAGAAACGACGAGATATCACAGGAAAGAAAACTAGAAGAGTTCCTAAACGACACGTGGAATAACAGATCAGGCTCGAGACAGAAAAAGGCCAATGGACACACGAAATATATCCAGACCTTGGCAGCAGAAAAGAGGTGGACCACAATGCCATGGAAATGGTGTCCACTTCCTGACATGGGACATGGACCCGTCGCAGCAAAATTAGCGCAGATAAACCTGAGAGAAAGCGATAAATGCGGTAGCGCACAAACAACAAAGCATCTTTGGGAATCATGCACAAAGAGTGAACTAAGACGTCTACACGATACAGATCTAACAAAAATACTACAAGACAAAGACAAACGCAAAGAATTCCAACTTCTTGCAAAGGAGATGGAAAAGAGACCAAGGAACGAAGAATATCAGTCCAAAAGCAGAAACGCGGGAAACAAATCCGCACGATGAAAAGCAGGTTTTTAGTTGGTTGAAGTCCAACACTACCCAAAGGCGCTCGAGCCGGTCAACACAGCTGGCTGGCGGGCTAGCTTGAGCGCACAGGGTGCCTACACCAAGGACATCCAAGATGTTGAAGGACTGTAAAAGCAGAAACGCAACACAGCAACCTTCCTGGGAAATCAGCGGCAGGGATATTCCTGCAAGGCAAACGCCAACTCCATAAACTATCCAGAACAAAAACAACGAGCAACAACATACCTAGATAGAGAAACACAAAAGATTCAACAACGCCTCGCAAAACCAGCCTGGTAGCGAGACTGAAGTATAAATGGAGTTAAAAAAAAAAAAAAAAATAGGGCCTTGAAGAATCGGGCTGATTAATCGAGAGATCGCGAAAACGCGACCGAGGAAACCGGAATCGGAGGCGCGCGCGCGCGTATTTCTCCGAATGATTCAATGATTGTCGTGTTGAACGGCGCGCGTTGGAATCCTCCTGGACGCTGATTGTCGATTTGGACAAGGCTAAAAATATATACGGTAATCGCGGTGAAGACACGCCTGTGTCGCGCCGCATAAACGGCGAAGGGCAGAAGGCAGAAATGACGAAAGTGACATTAAGGAAGGGTGACATATTAAATTTGCCCCTTAGTCATTTGCTATCCGAGTTTTCCGTATAATGGATTTCTAGTATAACGGTTTTGCTAGATATTTTGATGCCGTGTGACGTCAGTATTATTACGTCCGTGTCAGAGTGACGCGCGGCGGGGGAAAAAGGGAGCGTCAGCCGGAGTGTAATAAACTTCTAAAATTCCGGTATATAAATTCGTAAATATCAGCACACCGTTAGCTGACATAATTATTAATTATCCCGTAATTATACGCATATTTCATTAAGGCCGCGCTTCCTTTATGTAACTAGAATGCGGTGGGCGGCCTTTGAGTTTGTTGTTCGCATTAAAATAACGTCAACATTACATTACGGTCATGAATTCTCGATAACGTAATATTTACGGCACGTTATTATTCACGTTATGTATAATGATACATCCGCGATGTTTTAAACCAATTAAAATTAATTGTTGCAAAAGGAAAACGTCAAACCGTTAAAGATGCCGACATAATTACACGCCTCTGGCGCGCTGCGAAAGGAAGCTCCGCGCCTCGCGGTAACTTAAGTATATCAAACGCATTAAACGCATTAAACGCAGAGCTTTCTGACGCACAATGACGTCGCATTCGTCAGCCTCCCCTGTTCATCGACCGATCCTGTCGTTCCGTCACGCCGAGAAAATTAATTCCGCTTATTTATGACTTGGCCGCCATCCGTTTTCTATCCGGGCGATACCCGCCCATCATCGCCCAAACTGAGCATTTCAACGAAAATGCTGGAAACTGCGACACCGAACAGACAGACAGATTTGCAGCGCAAATCTCGCAAACGGCTACTTGAATCATGCTCGAGTAAAACGATTTTAATCATCGGGCCATGTTCCTGATACGAGGTGTAAAGCCGTTTGCAAACTATTTCGCGCATTCCATTGCGATCGCGCATTGTTACTAACAATTTATTAATAATAACTGCCTCGAATTTTCCCGTTGCTAAAATGAATTACGAATAATTTCATTTCAGATTAATCTCACGGTTATTTAACGTAATGAAAAGCGTAAACCAGATGCGAATGTAGCAGAGAGGAAGCGAGCAAGAGAGAGAGAGAGAGAGAGAGAGGCTGTACACATATCTATCCCCGTAACAAAGAGCGAGATAAGAGCAGGGGAATCAAGATTAAAGAAATCCTGAAAATGGGACAGGAGGGCAGATGGAATGAGCGAACGGGATACGATTAGCTCGTTCCCGATTCTATCTTCGTCTACATTGTCTCATGCTAGCAGATCACGGGCGTGATCCGGGCGTGATAGAGGAGGGCGCGATGCTAATGATGACGATGACGATAATGATGACGATGATGATGACGATGTTGTTGAGGAAGCCGATGACGTTGATGATCAGGGCGAGAAGGGGAGGATTCGAGGACGAGCCGAACGAGGAAACTCGCATAATCTGCCGGTATTATTACGTACTTTCCCTTTTCCGCCTCCCTCCCCCATCAGGCCTGGTTCCCCTCGCTATCCGCTTCTCGCTTCATTTCTCCGACTGATGTTACGATACGGCGTAAACGTTTAGCGTGATGGCGTACGGCCAAAGCGGAGGGAGGCCACCCCCCCATTCGCCCGTTGCGCCATCCGGCCGGACATCGGGAGGGAAAAAACGGGGAAATGTTCGCCGTTTTAACTAGGAGCCTAGGAACGATTCCGACGCTCCCCCGTTTAACTCCTCCTCGCCTGATTAAATGCCGTGGAGGATGATTTGCCCGGTGAATCGCGCGAGAAGATAAATCTCCCGCCGCGCCATCTTTCAATTTATGCCACGTGCAAGCGAAGACGATCTTCTTCCTCTGGCTCGCTTTAAGATATATTCTCCTACCTCGGGACTCGGGAAGACTATCTAAAAGATTAGGGCTCACTTTATCGGTTATCGACTTCAACATTGATACCTATTTGTTATTTATCGCGTTATAAATCGCGAATTATGCCGAACAGGTTTCGTTCTTGTCGAGGGCTGTTGAGAAATATCGCGTCTACTTTTGCGCATCTGCAATGCATACAATTTTAACGTGTAATGTCACAAAATGAGATAAAACGACGATTTAAGGATACATTTTAAAGAATGCGTGACGTTACATGATTTTTAAAAGAAAGAAAAGAGAAAAGACAGAACAGAAAAACGCAACGCAAAATCTATCGCTGTACTTGGAATAATTCCAACCGAATATCCAGGAGACCCGATTACCTCATTATAAATAGCGCCATCTAGAAAATGAAAAATGAAAGAGAGAGAGAGAGAGAGAGAGAGAGGATATAAAACGATATTGAAACAGCTGATCGTTGCGCTATCTGCTGCATCACGCCAAGAGCATCTCTAACGAGTCCTTAACCTAAAGTTCGCATATGAAGCACTGTAATAGCTCGACGTGGTGATCGCTTGAGATCTAGTCCAAGTAGAGGAAATGAGCGATGCCGAACTTCAAGAAGAGGAAAGAGAAGTATTGTCCTCGATATACGATGGTGACCCGGCTTTTAAACAGCTGACACCCACAACGTTCCAGTACAAGGTAACATCAATGGCACATCTAGCTTTGATTTATCATTAAATGGTCTGTAACATTTTCAATTGAAAGAACGTATTGGCGTAAATTAAATTAACATTTCTCGAAGATCGTCGACCATTTCACGTTACAAGTGGTACAAGGATCTGTATTCCGCGGTTTCTTTGTCTCTCCTGACTTTAAGTCTGGATGTATGCATATATGCGTCTGCTCTTCGTTTTGATTGTGAAAGAAAGCTAGATCTTATTACGATACGTATGCGGATAATAATTAATTATATTAATTATAGTGTAAGATGGATATATTTTATTCATATTCGAAGCATTGTTGACATTGAGATGATGGAAAATTAATGTTATTATATATGTTGTCTGTATACTGATTTTCTTATATAGTATGGAGTGGACAATGATATAAAGTCATTTCTACTGGAAATCTTATGGGGCACGACATATCCCACAGAGAAACCGACCATCAATATGAACACATTTTATAACAAACATATGTAAGTGTAGCCAAGCAGCAGCTCGACTATTCTTACATTCGATTATATGATTGATTAAAGCTGAATAATTGGAATATACAGTGTGCAAGAGGTAAAGGACAAGGTGGTGAGTCACATAGAGACAGAGGCCAACCAGTGGTTAGGTAGCGCTATGACGTATACGTTATTTCAGTCTGTCCAAGAACATTACGCAGACTTAGTGTCCACGCAGCCTGATTCAGTCGCCGATATAAATTCGCACGCTAGCAAACTTAAGATCACAGATGAGACCCAGCAGGTACATTTGAAAAAGGAAAAAAAAACATTGACATCTCTATCATCGTTGGAGATTGTAGATTAAGGAGTAAAATGAACACGTAATGTTTCTTTAAGATTGGAGAAACGATGAAAAAACCGAAGAAGGAGCATTTGAGTAAAGCTCAGAAGCGTAGGCAGTGGAACAAAGCAGATGGCAAAGGCGAGAGACCACGCGGTTGGAATTGGGTAGACATTGTGAAGCATCTGTCGCAGACCGGTCCTAGGATGGAGCAGGAATCTTAGCTTGAACCATTTTGTACAGTGTATGTACAGTATATGTCCATGTATAAAACATATATATTTTTATATAAATTGTTGAAAATAAAATCAATACCATATCTGCTTTGCAAAGTGATTTTTTATTTTTATTGTCATATCCCTGGTTGATTGGTTTTTCACAATTTTCTACATCTTAGCTTACATCTTAGAAGAGATGTCTCAATAGAGAATAATTACATGTTTACAGAGAATTATTAACAGTTGGTATAAATGCCCATCAAATGTTCAATTGTTATTATCATTTTTAGTGTCTATCAACTTCCACAGACAGCTTCCATGCACCAACTGCCAATAAGTTTGTGTCCGTCTTCCAACCTAGGATCATTAAGACAATTTTATATATGTAATGAAACAGATACGTTTTATAAATTATATAATCATATACCATTCATCTCCAAGTTGCTGACGAATGCTTTGTATTCGTTAGAGACGATTAAATCCACGGCGCAAATACTTTGAATGGTTATCGATAATGGTACATTGCTACTTGAATTCGCAAACTTTTTGTGGAGGACATATATATTTAACAACGGATACGATATTTCAGATGTGTCAGATTTTAATAATAACTCCTTAAATAATATTGATATTATTAGAATAAATTGATAATCGATAAAGTGAATCTATAAAAGGAAGCTTACTTACAATTGGTATTTTTTTCGCTATGCAGATGTAGAAACTACACATGAAAGCGTAAAAGTATGCTTCCAGTATTTCGACAGGTCGTATATCCTTCTTGAGAATTATAGATATATTTCTTCTTTCGGTATCAATCGTTATCAGATATTTCCGATCCTCAAAGAACTTTAACAGGAATTCCATTTCCATGAATGAAATTATGTCCCTTTTCAAGATATCCGCGAATGAAACGCCAATTTCTACGTTAAAACCGCACACGCTCTTGACTGAGAATAAATAAAAGGATTCATATGAATGTTAATATATCAAAAGTACTGCACAATATAATGATAGAATTGTAATAATATCTCACTAGGATTTCCAAGCAGAAATACCGATTCTTCCTTATTGACTTCCGATAACTCTGGTATGTGCTTATTTATCATGTATCTTTTAATGATCAAGGCCAGACGATCCTCATTGAGTGTATCTAAGCACAGTGCTTTAATCGCCGAATAATTTGCATAGACATGGACTGCCACCAGGAAGAGATACAATTCTATTAAGTATCTATATGTGTGTCACTTTATCATTATTAAAAGCAATCATACGAGCAGAATAAGAGTCATTAAATATATCGAGATACGTACCGTCCATCATGAAATAAAGACAATATAAAGATGCCAAAGAATGACGCGATTAGATTTACGCACATTTCTTGGCTCCCATCTTTAGCAGAAACATCTGCCAGATTATTCCGTATTGCCTGTGTCGAGAATGTAACATAATCATGAAACTTATTTATTATATCGTATCGATATTAATTATATGAAAACTAATAATATCTTAATTAAACATGAATGATTATCAACTTGGTGCTGTGTCAATGCTGCCCTCGTAGCACCGCCAGCGACGCCGACGATGGCCTTCATGATGGTAGAGATACAAAGAATTACAACGGAATACGACAAGAAATATGGCACGAGCAACTCCATTCCCATTGCCACGTCGTTTAGAATATCAGCAAATAGCCTCCATTTTTTGCATTGCCCGTCCAATTTAATTCTGCAGCAGAGGGAGATCTTGTAAACCTTGATATCGCTTGTTATGAACGCGATAAGAACACATGTAACATAGATATCCTTAAATAGAGATACGTCTATCCGATATTCTTCATTGATTGATATTGATATTCCTCATATCCTTAAATAGAGATACATCTATCTGATATTCTTCATTACCCATTCCACCATGCAAACAGTATACTCCCGATCATTCCAGTACCATTTTTCAGAATCCATGTTATCGCTGCTGCCAAGGGCGTAGCTTTCGACTCCCCGACGCCTATTCCACGCATTATGGAATGAGTCGTGAGCGTGCCCATGATGGTACTCGCAAAGGCCTGCAATGTAAAATGCAAGCAATGTAAACCCCTCCTCCAAAGCGTATCGTAAGGAAAGAAAGTGAGAGAAATTGATTGGTGTCAACGGAAGTGTTCGCTTGACTTTCCATTCAGGCGTCAATTTACGTGACTCGAAGCACTTAATTTTCCAGGCGATTCCCTTCCGCCTTGTTTGTCCACGTCGGCCATTCAAGCTAACCTGAATCGTGTCCCATATCTGATACGCCGTATAGTCGGAGTGCACGCTATCCGGATACCCCTGCGGCAGGAAAACCTCTTTGATGACAGTCGCGATCCGGGAATATGCGGCCTCGGACGTGTCTGGTGTCACCTCGTTGACGCTGGAACCATCTGCTCAACAAGTGTCATGCGTGAATGAACGCGCGGCTGATGCCTTTGTTCATGTGGCAAATGAACGTTCGATCTAAGTTCACCTTCCGACTTCACGTAGACCGTCTCCTTCCCGTTCCCGTAGCTCTCGCGAAACAGGGCACGCATGTTCGCGTATCGCGTTAAAAGTTCACTCTGCATCATTCGCAGACCCGCGTCACGCGGACGGCGTCCAATCCTCTGCACTGCGCCCTCTTGCTGCCGAATATCACGCAGGCATCGCTGATTATCTCGTTCAACTCGGCGATGCAGCACTCCAGTTTCTTCTTCGCTTCATTTACGTCGCTCTCATCGCCGGAATCCAATAGCCCCCTTGCCGTCTGTGCGTTATTCGAATCGTTTGCGCGACGAAAAACGTTTGCTTGCAATTTTTCGCCTCGCGGACTTGCATTCTTGCATTCGCCGCTTGTTCTTGTACTTTTGGAGTTGGATGGCTCGATGGTTGCTCTTTGATCTTTCGGAGAGTCGTCATCGGTGCTGGGAACGTATTGCTGCATCTTCGGAATATTCTTACATGTTAGAATCGTGATGAACCTGTCAAAGGAACTTTTCTTCACTTTACGATTATTCCCCTTCAGGTCTTCAGGCATCTCCGGGACCGTATTGTCCCTTTGATATTTTCCCTTTTTGTTGTAGCATATGTTGTGATTCCCCTTAAATCTCCTGTCGCCGCCGATTATCTCTTCGGATAAGCTTCGGTCCGCTTCATTTCGCGGCAGAATCCTGATAATCCTCTCGCCCTTCGAAATTTCTCTCTCCCCGATTTCCTCTGGCGGATTATGTCCTTTCTTCTTTCGCCTTGGTCTGAAGTAATCGAAGAAAGGCCGGGAACTTTGACCCTGCCCGGCCGAGACGTTGTGCTGAACGCCCCTGGAAATTCTTTTCCTTCTGATTTTCGGTCTAGTAACATCCCTGCGATCGTCGTACGTGTCGCTGGTGATTCCGCTCTGATGCTCCAAGTCCTCGTCGATGAAACATAAAGTGCTCGCGCCATCCCCGTTGATCTCTTTCCCGTATTCCGGAATGGACTTTCGATACGTTCTCGACGATTCGGACACGCGCCGTCTATTTGGCCGTTCATCATCCGCGATTGATTTATCGTCCCACGGGTAATCCCCTTTAAATACGGCCATCTCGTTCGCTGCTTTTACTTCCCGCGCACATTTCGCGAATGATAAACGAGCGGATAAATCAATGCTGCCTGGCGAATCGTTCCCTTCAAAATTTCTTTGCAGCTCGCACCGTGCGCGCGCTCGTTCCTTCGCGTTTTTCGTCAAATCGCTAAATCCCGCTGGCGCCGACCTGAAATGTCATGTACGTTTCCCGTACATTTTCAAGTGTTCACCGACAGCCGTGAACGTACGCGCCACTCAGTCCTCGGTTATGATAAATAAGGGGCTGCCTAAATGGCAATGGATTAAATTTTTACCGATAAAATTAATGGTCGAAATTATTTCCTCTCGCCGCCTGGATTCTTGATCATTACCTTAACGAGCTAGACATCATCGGCGAGCGCATCCTGTTCACTTCCTTGTACGCATTGATCTCTTCTCGCAATTCCAGGATCTTACTCTTCAGTCCAGCCACAGCAACGACGAGATCATCAATGTTAATTTCCACGTCATCGCACGAACGATGACGCGGCCCGTTTACAGTACGCGTATACATGATCGGCTGTCTCCCTTTGCAGACAGTTATTATTATTATTATTATTATTATATGAGGATGTTAAGAGGGGAATGGGAAATAAACAATCGAGCCCATTTTCGTTGATTATCTCGCGCGATCTTGATAAACTCAAATCAAACCGTCTGCCTCATCTGCAAATAACGTCACTCGACACTCGCGACACGTCGCGATCATCTTCACGTCGAAGACAGTTTAATCGATGTCGCGGCAATCAAATCCTCAGGCAGATTAACCCTCAACAGAAACAGCCCCCAAGATGTAATTGCCGTAAAAATCATAGCTCTGAGATGGCCGAAGATAACATGGACAACATCCTGGTGCGGCTCAACGAGATCGAGAAGCTGCAGGCGGAACTTCGGCATTTAGTACCGCGAGACACGGATAATTCCGGACATACCATGCACCAGGATCTGTCTCGCGGTTCGTCCACATCGACCCGTTTCCCATCGCTTTTCACGTTCCCCGTAATCTCCCCAAAGTTCTCATCGACCTCGTCGAAGAATCAGCGAGTGCAGAGGTCAGCCGCACAGATGAATCTCAGTAACAGGCTGTCGAGCAGCAATCGATCCTCGACGACGAGCATGAAGAATTCCGGGAAGCTTTCCAGGAGAGGATCAGCCACGAACGAGGGCAAGTACAAGGATCTGTTGAAGAGCATAAGCAACAACGCGAGATCGTATGGGAGGAACTCGTTGGCCTCGACCTCCTCCTTGGCCAACTCGAAGAACTCGGTGATGCCGCACTCGCACCTGGCGAGTAGCATCATCACGAATCGTTCGCTCAAGAATTCGCACGAGTCAATTCAGAAGGAATTCAAGAGCGAGAGATCGACCGCCAGCAAAATACCCAACACGATCAGCTGGAAGTCGAACATACGGCTGCTCAAGGAGAGTAACATGAATGCAAGTGAGCGGTGTGCGCTTTTACATTTTCTCATCTAACGCCTAACGATAAGGACTTCTCTTTCCTTCCTTTCCGCATTCGGATCAATCCCCCAATCAATCCCCTACATCATCCCCTACCCTCATTTGTGCAGATCTCAGATACTCGAGTTCGCGCAAGAACAACGAGATCAAAAAGCACGTGCCCAAGAAAAAGTCCTGACGGAGAGGCTCATCCGTGAGGGCCCATCGGCTTCTCCTAGGCTGGATCCTAGGGAAACTGAATTACTGGACGATTACGAGAGCGATCGTTCCGTACCGTCGTCATCCAGGAAGCATCCAGAATACCGGTGTTCGTCAATGATCGGAGGCGCGAGCGCACCGCGATCATGTGTGTTTGCGACAAAATTCCTCGTCAATCGAAAAATGCGCTGACCAAAACATGTTTCTTTCTACAAAGCTAATGCTCGAATAATGTCAAATAATAATAAAATAAATACACTGCGATGTAAATCTGAGACCAACGGGGATATGTTACACGCTAAGAATGCGCGTACGTGTTGTATAGTTATTTTATTATTATTATATTATAATAATAACAACAACAACAACAACAACAACAACAACAACGGTAATAATGTAGACGTTATACGGAAATTGTCCGATCCAAAACGTTTGATCTCAGAGCAACGGACATTAATAAGTTGGATACTGCATACTCATTGTACTTGAATAGTGATTTGAATTCGGTTCATTCTGGTTAAATGCATTCGTCAGTTCCGGTTTCGCACCATACCGCGCTCCTTTCAAGATGCAATAATCCAATAGCAACGAAATAACATGATTATTCCAAAAGGAGGGACAACTGTGTCATAAATTTGCGTCAGGAAATTTCAGATTAAAGGAATCAAAATTCCATCATAAAAATTCCACGTAATGGAATATGGAATATATAATTCAGCGTTGAAAAAAGAGAGAGAGAGAGGAACAGCCTTTACGTTGCGTCGGACGCATTATGACTCGGACGTACACACACATGAGCGAGCGTAAAAACGATTTGACAGCACGCACAAATTGGAGGTTATTGGAGATTACACGATGCGAATCTGCATCGGTGTGTCACTATTAGTCTAAATTTTTATTTATAAGATCGCGTGGCGCAAATCAAAAGTTTTATTAATATTTATAAGCAGAGACGGTTACATGAAAATAGATAATGTGACCGAACGTTCGTCGATCACAAAAAGAGATAATGTTCTCATTGTAACAAACAATGTGAGATAAGAAGCACGTAAGGTACTCGTTCTGCTTATATCGCTACAATATAAATATCTGTGTCAACAAATAAACGGAAATGGCACTTGTCAACATCGAGGGAATCGATTCCTGGTATAAATCAATAAATCACATACATATTCTCCTTGGATGCATATAAATTTAATTATTAAATTTGATTGCCCGACTCTGTGTTCCTTTGGAAAAACCTTCAATATTATTAAATCTTTACACTTTACTTGATAATTTCAAGAAATTAATTAATACATTTGAAAATGCATTTGAAAACTTTACGATATGTCTCATTAGGCTCACGGAATATGACGCCTGTGAGAAATTATTCCGTGAGATTATGGAGCAGCTCACTATGCGCGATGGAGAATCAAAGACATCGAAAGCTTATGCCAGCTTATCAGCCAATATAAGATTGCGCATGAAACAATACACACGCGAAGTCCAGCAACTGAAGAGTAAGCTGGAAGAGGCATCCAAATCGAGAACAATGTAACTTTTTATATCAATATGTATCTTTCAACCTTGTATCTGTACTTTAGATCCAGATAATAAAATGATGAATTTCTTAAAATGCAATCGTACGATAGAACCTTCGAGGAAGCCGAACGGAGAACAAGGCAAGTGGAACAATTGCAAAGCAAGGACATTCAGTTGCAGAATTTGTATGATCCGCGTACAAACGATTATGCATCATCTCGTGCTAGCTTGTTAAGAGCAGGCTCATCAGCTTTTGCCGATGGTGGCACAACTTCCTGGGCTGCTGACGATGAAGACGACAAACCATTAGATGTACACGTAACTGTTAATGATTTTGTGAATCATCAAGAGCAGGTACTGAGAGGTAATAATTTTTAAGGAAAGAACTTATTACTTCAATCATATGCATATGCACGATTTATATTGCCCAATCATTCGCAGAGCAAGATAAGGGCTTGGAAGAGTTGTGTAAAGTGATAGCCCGTCAAAAGGAAATTGGACAAAGTATTAGCAACGAAGTGAATCATCAAAATGGTAAAGAATTGAGACAATTTTGAATCGATACAACAGAACTAATATAAAACAAAACTATTGCGTTTCTTTTTTATGGTGATACAGAAATAATCGATGATCTGGCCGATCACATGGACAGAACTGATGAATCTTTGATCAACAAGACTCAACAAGTCCGTAGCATTAATTCCAAAGATCGTACGTGTGGCTATTGGATAGTGATAATTTTACTTTTCATCGCTATTATTATTGTTGCTTTGATACAATAGGTATTTAATGGATTATTTTAATTCTGTTGAATAGTTTATAAGTTCACTTAAAGCGAATTAAAGTAAAAATTGCGTAGTAGTAAAATATTTGTAATTTAATATAAATAAGAACGTTACATCTTAATTTTCATTTTAATAACATAACAATATTAAAGTTTTAATGTTAAAATAATATTAAAAGTATAATATAAATGTCAAAGTACTACTGCAGCATTTTGTTATGTTTCTATGTATAGATATCTTACAATATTATACAAATATATTATTTAGTAATCGCTTTTTTATATAGAACAATATTGCTTTATCATCGTTCTTTAAACTGTGATTCATTAAAAGTATTTAGTTTAGTTAATATTAAGGATTGTCATTGAAAACAAATTTCTACATTAAAAAATAAACCAAGAAAACCGTAGATGCATTGCATTGAAAGTGGGAAAGGAATAAAGAAACTGACAATTACAGATGTATTACATATTTTGCATTTGTTCCTTTTTATATCATAAATATCTATCCATATAATCTGGTTCTATGCGAATTTTCTCTTCGGTGCCGGGGATATAAAGAAAACTTCACACTATCGTTCCTGCATTTAATTCAATGAAATTTAGTATATCAAAGAACTAGACTATACGTGCTTTGTGCCAAATATCCGTTCTCTCTTTCAGTTTCAATCGTTTATCATAAATATTATTTCATGCGCGTGTTTCGATATCTTAGCCAAACAATTGGCGGACGAAAGAAACATCCCTTTCCTTTCGCAAATTCTTTTGATGCAAATAATCGCTTGGAGCCGTTATTGTTAATATAATTCAATTACGGGGCATTAACATTTAATCAAATTACGTATACACATTGGCGCAATCGTTCTCCCTTCCCCGGCGGCTATATATCGCATGTGCTTAAGACACCATTAAATCTCCTCTGTTTCGCAAACTGAATTTATTTCTAATAGTTCCTAGCGTGCCAGGCACGTCTCGCTTTTCCATAACACCCAGTGAGACTTCATTACAACGCACCGCGTCGAATTTCTGAGTCGATATTGTTGTACTGGAAGTTTCCTTATATCGAAATGTGCTTGCATATTGAAACGTCGCCGCTGAATTCAATGAAACTTCGTTCCGTCTATATCTCAGCTTACAACGGAATCTCGCTGCGCTAGCTAGTTGTCACTATATAACTCGGAATTTCAACACAGAAACCGCTACGAACGTCACATCAATTATATCCGGATTTTCATATTGAACCAAATAACTTCTTGTAATAAATGTATGCGAACAATCCTACTGTGACAGATGTCCGTCTACGTTAACAGCCGATCAAACATTTATGCAACGAGGAATCATTTCCCTAAACATCCGCTGATGCTTGAAATGACCCTCTGCCTCTTCCTTAAGGACAAAGAGAAAGAGCTGAAGCAAGAGGTAGGGCGGATCAATCAAGCCTCAGTTAATTTCGATTGATTTCCCTCGCATAGCTGCTCCTTGCACGATAGCGCAAAGCAAACGCAATAGCATCTGTTTGAAAGCGTTGTTTGAAAACATTCAGAACTTCTCGGAACGAGAAACACGGATTCTTCGCTTACAATTAGCGGAGTGTAATTGCGTAGAATAGACGCATACACCAATAACGTAGCGTACACGTAACGTAGCGTAGTTAATTATGTGGTTCCGCAGCGTGACCGAAGTGGTTTGTGCGCTGACTTCAGTGCTAGGATCAACATCGGCTTCTTATCTCAAATGAATTTTGAGGCTGTCCTACTTTCTAACTTAATATATATATAAATAAATATAATACACACACACACACACACACACACGTACGCGCAAACACACGCAAATATATATATATATATATATGTATGTATGTATATTTTATAATAGAATATTTTATAATGTCAAATGGGTCCCATTAGCCGCTAAATCACTTCACGTCACTGGCTCATTACTAGTTATGTCAATTCGTGTCGATGATGTGCTTGTTGACGAGGACGATGGTGACGGCAACTCTATCTAGCTAAACATCGAAAAACATCGAACTGTTTTATGCATGTTCAAGTCCCTGCAGTCAGTCTGAATCTAATTGACAATGTGTATACCAAAGGTATGCGTCTCCTTGTTGCGCCGTTTGCTTGAGTTTGCTTCTCCCTTTACTCTTTAAGGTTTCTCTTTTATTCTTTTTCTTTGCACATTTAGCACGCTAACGCTATCCGCTACGAATGCATGTGCACATTACGATACTCGGCATGAAATTTCGCTATTCTCATCTACGGACGTCTCTTACAGGCAAACTATATGTACCCGCAAAGTTTTGAGCTATAATATGCGGGGCGCTCCATCCAGTTACCGCAAAATTCCAACCAATTATTCCTTTACATCTATTTAACGATATAGATTTAATTTTAAATGTCTGAGAAAATAAGGAAAATAAGCAAATATATTGATGATTTTTCAAATAACATTTTTAGATTTTCAGACTGCCATATTCTCACGTTAAAGATCTTCACGACTTTACGGACAAGATATATTTACTTCGAATTGAAAAGAAAACCCTTACTATCGTCTGCTTAGATTCTTCGGATTAGCATTACATTATATTGCGTATACTTCCATAAAGTCTTGCGTTAACTCTTCGTTAAAGCGAAAATCATCAAGCGAAACGTCAAGCGTCAGATGATTGATTATTAAAAATTAATGTGGTAAAATGGAGTACCTCCGTATATTATATAATTTTCAAGTTCTTCAGTGAGCAGCTGATATCTAAGCGCGTCAACTAAAACTTACAAATGCCTCTGGCTTGCGAAATTCACAATATAGTGCTGAAACGCGCACCTATCGGATCCATCTCCGATGGAAGCATCTCTGAAAGATCTCGCATTCTTACAGTTACATTAACATTAGATAATGAGATAACGAACGGCAACGAAAGACAATTTCACATGCGTACATAAGAATATGAATGACAGAAATAAAACGCAAAAAAATAAATAATCAACGAAAAATTTATTTCCCAAAGATACTTGATCTTTTATTTTCGTTACAATGCACATTGACATCTTGATTTTCTTTCTTTTTTTTCTTTTTTCCTTTTTTCTTTTCACATTAAGGCGAGGCTCATGAGTACTCCTTTTTAAGCTTCTCGTTCGGCTTCTCTCCTTAGTGTCGATTGTTACGGATGCACATACTTTGCTCTTTTATATATATAATATTATAACAACCTGTAACCGCGCTTTCAGACCCGGTTAAAGGATGCTCTGCTACCTGAATCCATGTGCAAACGTTCCCATTGTCACACGCAATGCTTCGTGCGATCAAACGGAAAAGGAAGGACTCCACTTTGAGGTGTATTGTACATGTACGACGTCACGCGTGCAATCGTGCGGTGCCATCAAAGCGATAAATCATCTAAGAGCGCAATTATATTTTTTTGTTTCGCTTAATATCACATGATTATATCTAGATGCTAATTTACTCTCTAAGCAACACTAATCGTATGCGTACGTGTGTTATTGTACGTCGCATTATGTATACAGATTGCTGGTTCAGTTAGTAGTACTCGTTCGCTTTTCATTTGTGCCTCATCGAAGATCGGAAATCTATCACCACGGGTGTGATCATCGGATTTTCGGATATTTGAAAGCGCATGCGAAAGTGATGATCGCGCTCAGTCGTGACGGTAGACCCGCATAATTGCAATCGCGGTCGATTGGCACAAGTTTGAGTCCTGCACATCTACATAATGGAGAGAATTATAGCAACTACCTTGGTCTCAACGCAAATCGATATTTGCATTAAACGTCACACCGTACTCCATTCGATTGCCCAATTGGCAGCTTTGGCGTGTTTTACGTGTCTCGTGGATTCTTTCCTCGTTTGGTGCGTCTTGTAACCAGTGCGCGAATACTTTAAGTTCCTTTCTTTCTCGGAATCTGCCGGATCGGCCGCTCAATCTCTTCAACATTTCTCGATGGCGTCTACGCGTCATTGCAGTGTATTGTGTGACATGAGAAAAAAAAAGAAAAAAAAGAGAGAGAGAGAGAAAAAGTGCGCATGTATATCTCGAAGTGATAAAGAGAAAGAGAAAGGGAAATGGATAAAGATAGGTCAGTTTTCTGCGTGTGTTTTATTGTGCTCACGTGTTAGTATAATAAGCACTCTTGGTCGTCATATGCCGGCAATCGATCGACGGAGAGACACCTTCGTTTAAAGCTACGAAGATCTCTGAAATCGTATATAGAAAGGATAGAACGCGTGATCGCGGAATACAAATCGTATCTAGAGTAATTATACAGAGGAGAGAGAGAGAGAGAGAGAGAGAGAGAGAAGAGAGAGAGAGAGAGAGATACAGCGGCGTTGTAAGATCTACGTGGTATAAAACGTGCGATTCCGTTTCAAAAGTTGTCGCGACATCGCGGGGTCATCAGTGGCACGCACGGAAGTGGCCCTGCTCAAATAATTACGATTCGGCACAATGCTCTCACAGTTTCATGTTAGAAAAAAGTCGTTCGTCCAATCTCTTACGCGATACCGAGTATAGTATAATGCGCGACGCACACGCTCTTGTGCGTTCTCTTTTCTCTTTGCTTTCTCTGTAGAAAATTTCGTCCTCTCTCTGTAGATCGGGGCGCGCTAAACGAAGATCGGCGAGTAACGCACGCTCGCTTATGATTACCCGCGACACTCGCGCGATAGAGATTATAAGCTCGGATAGTATGTGATTGCGCGTATAAAGTTGTGATTCGAAAGTGCGTCGGAACGAGCGGGTGTAACGCGACGATCCTACGTCTATTCGATGTGCTAGGCAGAATGATCCTCTTATATCGGGGAGCTCGTATATCAGTGAGTAACATGGGGTGAATTCGCACTCGAAACGTTCGTTTCACATCGCGCGTACGCTTGGCGGAAGGAGACAAAGAGAGCGAAGCAGGCACAGACATGTGTGTTCGTTGTGGTCACTCGTGACTCCGAAGCACATTTTTTTTTACTGATCGTTGATAGGATCCACGAATATGCTCGAAACTCGATCCAATTCGCATGTTGTTGAATCTTCCTTGTCCGATTATTTCCTCGTTTCTAATCGTAATCATAAGGTCAATTACGAGGTATCTCTTTCCCTAAAAACTAGTTGTTTCTCTCAGATCATACATCATTGTATCTGGTCGCGCGAGAACACGCTTCCTATAATCTTATATACCGATCTTCATGTGTATGCACGTAATATGCATGCGTGCGTGTGTATGTATGTGTGTGTCGCGTCGTTTCGCGTATGTCGCGTGTGTCGCGTATGTTTCTTGTATTAATAAATGTTTTCTTCTGGATTATATATGATGAACTACAAGAGTGTTTCGTAGAATTCTCTCTACTTATATCGTTAAAATTAATCATTGCAATACGATCATAGCGTTTATGTGTGTGTATATATACATATATATATATATATATATATATATATATATATATATACATACATATATGCATATATATGTATGTATATATATTTACAATTACTATCTACATTATCTACACATCAACAAAGTGTTAGTTTTAGCATTTTCGTCGTATTGAATCATTCCTTTTTTAAACATTATCTCATCGTTCTCTCACACTTATCATCCGCATCGTTTTCAATCACTCACACTTTCATCCTATCATCATCATCATCATTATCATCATCATCATAATCATTATTATAATCATTTGTATTATCATTATCATCGTTACTTTTATAACGGCATTGAATATGTCATAAACTCACGACTAGTTCGAAATAATTATTATATAAACTAAATGTAACTTTTCGACTACCAACTTGCGAATAATTGCAAATCAGACATTACAATGAATAACGCTTCTCCGACAAAAGATATAAAAAAGAAAATAAAATAAATACAACAACTTAAAAAAGAAGACAGAAAAGGATATGTCGAGGACAATTAATCATAATTAGTAGCTACGTGATACGCAAATCTACTTCATTCTTCGCCGCACTTTACGATCGCGTAATTTTGGACTTTTCTGCTTTTATCGTACGCATCCCTTTCGAGGTTGCTTCTCGTCGATTCGCCATCTTGAGGCAATGTCGTCGTTGTCTCTTTGCGCGGATATTGATAATCTACTTCTTCCTTCTGGAAAAGTCATCCTGTTTGCAACACTGGGTGAGATTTCTCCAAATGATGATCGAGCCAATCCGTGTCGTAGTGACAATGAGACGACTCAACTTCTCTGGCAATCCCTCAGAATCATTAGTCTTCCGATAATCTCTCTTGATGGAGACGAAACTTTTATGAGGCTCACGAGCTCAAGTCAGATTAGGCTGCGATGAGAGCGAAGGAGTTGTGGGCTGAGTATACGAGGCCGTGTCCTATATGAACGCCCAACCCTCCAGCGTCTTAACGACGAAGTCCTCACGCGGCGCCAACGGCTCATTGCCATACGTGCTGCAAGACTGTGTCCTACCTTGGTAGAGATCACCATCCAACCAAAGGCCAAATTTGCCACTGAAAGCAAAAGCAAAACAATATCAGTAAAATTTTCGGATCGAGAGCTAAGCAATTTTCGAAAAAATGGGAATCGAAAAAAGCTTACTCTCCGGCACCGATAGCCAAGCTCTCGTTATTGCCCTTGATGAAATATAGATTGTCCCCGGTCCAATTGAAGGATTGGAACCTCGGCGTAAACCTGAAGAGCAATGACTCGCCGGTACCGTAAAAATGATCGCTCACGTGCAACGAGCAAGAGGTTAATGCACCGAAAACCTGTAACAAAACGAAGTAATTAAAATAAAGACTGGAATCTATGATGCGTAAAGCAGAAGAGCAGAAATTACATTGCGCTGTGTATTCCCGAATGAAAGATCCGAGTGAATCAGTTAATGTTAAGCTAGTTTGAACGCACATTTATATTCGCGAAGATGTTCACGAAGAAAACTAATTAACATGTAAATATCTCTGTGTTAATATTATGCATTTTTTTTAGAATCATTATAATCATAACATGATCACGATTAATCGGATAGATTGACATCTTACTGCATCATATATATATATGAATATTTTTTTCCATAATTTTCATAATAGTTTTTATAACACGATGTAAAAAGATATGAAGAATCATTTAATCTATGATAATTTTCTACTCTTTTAAATAAATAAAATAAATGCATGAGTGTAGTGTAGAAAATATAGATTCTTAATCTACATGACATGTAAATGTACATATCAAATGATAATATACATGTAAATATACGTGTTATAAATGGAAATACTATGTATAATTCGCTTATTGACATATCTAATATTGACATATCGATAAAAAACAATATAAAAGGAATGCTTGCAATTATATTACATCTTTTACATTGGTATCGAAATTAGTAATTCTTAAAACGCAGCCTTGGATCAAATTAAATGTAAATCAAATCAAATCAAACTGGCCAATCGTTTCAGCAACAGCTCGCGTTAACAAATAAGGAACTTACGTTGCCTTCGGTGTCCTCAATGACTAGCAGGATCGGACTCTCGACTTTTGCCATTTTTCGATACATGCTATTGAGGCTGAAGCCATGCTGGCTAGTACTGAACACAAGAGTCCATTGGTAACCCTCCGCTCTCGCTGGTAGATGACGGCAGAGTTGTTCTCTGTGCTCGTCACTCAATATCTCCGTCGTGCCGATCAGATCGGGTATGATGATATCGTTGTCTAAGGAAACGGCACTGTTCGCGTAGAGAGCTCGCCTGAACTCCTCGCTCATAGATAGTACCTGCAAACATGATTCAACGATTAACAGATATACCTATCGAGTATATCTCGACGCGTGTAATGATCGCTAATTCTAAACGAGGAGGCAAGAAGCAAAGTTGTGTTTATTAGTGACAGAATATCAAATGACTCCATAACGATTCCATAACGATTCCATGAAAAGATGACGCAACAAATGGATGCAAATAAGAATCTAATCAATGCTGTGCTTTATTGCTACGTAAACAGTACGGTCGCCGACACTGAAGACACACTGTGTGGAACGAAAGACTTTCCGATGTGCCTATTGAAAGCGAAAACTATCTCGTAACATGCATACAATAGCTACTTTAGATGTATTGTATGATATATATTCTTAAGACGCAATTAGAGCTAAGCAGGAGATCAATTCGAATTAACTGTGTAATTTGAAATAAATAAGAATTAAAATGATAAAATAATTTTAATACTTTAGTTAATTGCGATATCACAACGGATATGATGCAACACTAAAGTCTAGTCTTAAGACGATGAATACAATCTTGTCATCGTTTCTTAATTTTATGATGCGTATACTGAATGGTAAGTCATCGTTCCGATTAATCATTTATGACAAATATTTTGATTCTATCCTGCTCAACTCTATAGGAAACTTTAAAAATCTGCATACTCTTATATTCCTTCGAGAATAAAAACATAAGCCTTCGATAAGAAGTATATTATTTTAACACTTTTTGCTTCTATCCTCCTTCCTGCTAAATTCTCAGCTAAATGTAAGCACATTTAGAATATTATTACATATCCAAACATCGTGTTACATCTCGTTAACGTGATCGTTCGCTGTGGACGTTGTATTTGTCCAAATAGGATAAATTGCCAGATAATTAACGTAAAAAGCCATCGTAAAGTGTGCGTATCTATGTGTGTCGGTATTAAATTACTTTTGTTCACTATCCGCTATCAGTAAGTCTTTCCACTTCACGATACGATAATACACGAGAGGGAATGCGAACAGTAAAATGTCACGCGGTACATCAATACAAGAGCCCACTTACAGAATCTGAGGCGTAAAAGCTACCATAAACGGACAACCTTGAGATAAATCCTATCGAGAGTATTAAACTGCGCTTCGATTGTATCGCATTGAACTTAAAAAAGTCACCGTGCACAAAATGCACAAAATTAATTGATAAGTAAATCAGAAAATTATAGTAAGTTCAAGAGGTGAGATGGTGAGATCGTGTAAAAAAAAAAGAATTACGATAATTATCTAAAGCAGTGATATTATAAATGAGATTTAAAGAATAAAGTAGATACATATGTGAAATAAAGTGGCACTCATTTATGGATAATCCGAAACTATCGAGAAATGGCAGATTTATTAATATCTTCATGACAATCTATTATTATTCCATTCAGATCTCCAATCATTGCTCCACCCAATTTCACATGGAAACATAATTATCCGTGCGTTTTCGAATATCACGTCGATATTATTTTGTAAAGAAGTAAGATCATTGAATAAATTATTAATAATACTATAAGACAGTAGAATGAAATAAATAAAACGAATAAAACCGGGAATTACGGGAGTAACAGTAATTACGAGCGGCATACGAAAATACGATACAGGTAATCGAGCAGGTAATGCAGTAAAAAAACTTACGTTCGATTTTCGCGAAGCATTTTATTAACTGCAATCTGCATAAAGCCGCGAAAGATGCCAGATATCGTAAGATAAGAATGTAATTGCAAATCGCTATTCGCGGACATTATGCAGTGTTAACGCGCGACACATTGCGTGCCATATTATATTGATAAGTTCATTCTCGACACGACAATGTGAGTTCGTTCCACCTGATCAGAAAAAACGATAAGCTCAATAATTATTTTCATGCACGCTTATTGCTTGGGTTGGCGTGTCTTATTATTGATTTATGCATATGTTATTCTCACGAAATTGACATAACTCGGTAATATAATCCTCGACTTGATTGCGTGTTGCTACATGTAACAATGAGATATGCTTTTAATAGCTGTTGTGTGTGTGTGTGTGTGTGTGTGTGTGTGTGTGTGTGTGTGTGTGTGTGTGTGTGTGTGTGTGTATACATATGTCGTCTAAGATTGAAGACGCGAATGAAGAAAATGAAACACTCATGATTATCATGCTCACATTCCGAATAATATCATACAGAAAATACACATCGAGGGTAAGGCCCAAAAAACTGACATATGTTTCTTTGCGTGTTCGGACAATCGCGCATATTCTCGTCGTTGGAAAAAATTCCCTGCAGAAAGCTCCACTCTGATTTGTTTCTTATATCCTTGCGAACGCGTATAGTTTCCGAAATTGAGATTAATCCGAAAAAAAGAAAAAGAAAAAGAAAGATACCATACTATATATAACAACTCCAGTTTCGTCCATCTTATAATGAACTTTCAAACGTATTACGCACCAAAGTTTCGCTATTATTTTTCGTCCGATGTTTACGTCCGACATATTTTAGTCTATTATCGAATTAAAAAAAAAAAGAAAAGAAAAGAAAAAAAAGAAAGAGAAAAGGAAAGAAAGATATTCGATCAACGTCAAAGATCATGGCAGGCATGGGTCGTAGGTTATCGCGGAAGCATAAATAAGAAAATCATCATTTATTTCTTCGGTCTACTTGTATCACAAGGATAACAAGCTATGTCATAAATTATCACGACAGATTTTATGTCACAGACTCGAGACAATATGACATAGGACGATATTGCAGACCGATTGATTCTCATTATCTTCGTTAAATGTTATTTATGAATCTGAGAAAAATTACGTTCAAGAAAAGTGCCGTATAACCGTTGCTGTTATTATCGCTCATTACTAAGCATTGTGTGTATCTGCATCTCTCGCGAAGAAACGAGCAAAAAAACATATCTTTTCGATGGCCTTCGTGACCGATAAAATCCTCTCGTTTTCCTGCGTTTCTTATTGATCGGCGGAAATCTTGATTTTACTGACTGAATCTTATTTTCAAGAAGAATAAAATCTGATGAGGAACAAAGATTGATTAGTATCGAATCGGAATTCCCCCTTTTTTCAACTTTCATTATTGTTGATATATAATCATACACAATAAATGATAGTAAAAACTAAGTTTCCAATAGAAAATTAACTTTTATATTTTCTATCTCATCAGAATTACGATATTCTCGATAATTAGAGAACATCACGCGCGTACGTCTTTAATATATAATTTCTAAAATTTGGTGATAAAAAATTCCCAAGTAACACATAATTCGCTCTTCCATTCGTCTGCGAAAGGAAGAGAGATATCCAGAATCTCATATTCTCGTATCACGTTTGTTCCCCCACATTTCTGCACACGAAAGAGAAACTAAGGGTTTATTCATATGCGAAGATTGCATTATCGTGGCGGACGACGAGTTTCACATTTTTGACACTTTCCTACATTTTTCGTAACAAACAGATATAAAAGCGTCGATCAACCGTTCTTCATATTGCAACTTTCTTCAACCATCTTTTGTGGCTTTTTATCGATCATTTCGTTCGATGTATCGCATTAATTTCAACTCGATGGCGCTTCCTGATACTCGCGCGAGCAACTCATTAACTTGTAGCTAGCAATTATCAACTTTCTAACAAAATGACGGGCAAATGCTAGGGAAATGCTAGGTCATTGTCCGTTGTAAGCTACCTTGCTTTATCTACTATTCAGTACCATGAAAGTAAAAAAGTAGAAATCTGCAGAATGAAAAAAACTGGAATTCATGGGAAAAAAGCTCGCTTTCTTTCGCATTCATTCCGCAACGTTATTCGAGCCTCGTAAGACGATGGGAATACAAATATAGTGACACGTCACGTGTGACTTTAGGGTTAAGATTTAAATTCCGCAGCTTGCCATGATAATTAATAAGCCCCACGATACAGCCCGCAATTATTATGTCAAGTGGTGCAATAATAATAACAACATTGAATAGTCACGTGCGCAAACTGAAATCCAGCAGCGTTAGCTGTCAGATCTAAATATACTGCGAAACTATTGAGATTCATGTCACGCATTTAATTTGTTAATGCGAAACGAAAATAACGAGCATCTACGGGAATTTTGAATTACACTTGGAACGTACTTAGAAATTTTTGGAATGAATAACTGATCCCTGGTTTAGTCGTCAAGGAGAGAGCAACGTCCAACTAAATTCGCGAAGTCGTGAAGATAATTGGACGCTCACGACGATCGCTTTCAACTCGAAGGAAACGTCCAAACATGTCGGGACTTTTTTCAAAGAAGGCCACGCAGTCTGAATTCCCCTTGGATCAACTAGACTAATTTGGACAGAAGCTGATTTCATCGGGTGCGATTAAGAACGAGATACTATACCGTTAAATATAATCGTTACTCACGATAACCATTTCTGTCATAGCGATCATCTTATAATCGCACGAGATACAATGAATTTCGTTATCTATTATTTTCAGAAATTATGATATAGATCAGCCATAATCTACGGACGATTATCCGAAAGCTTTTGATAACCGACAGATAAATTGTAAATTATAAGAAAGCTGCGAAATAATTCCAACTTCAAGAAGACTCTTGAAAAAACTCTAGAATCTGTTTCTTCATTTATTTTTTTTTGTTACTTGCTCACTTGATCATCTAAGAGACTACAGCCTATAAAAAATATTCCTAATTTTTGTCTTGAACTTTATATCATGAAAGTAGTATCTATTGAAAGCTTATATTGAAAGCTTTATATCATGAAAGTTAGAAATTAATAAAACCATTAATAAACTCACCGTGAGCATTCTCGATGAATGCTGAAAAACGTAGTTCAGGATGGGGCACGGCTCGACAGTCATTATTGATGAAAAAATAGAGCCTTCAGCTCGCCGATCAAGATATTTTCAACAATTTTGGATCGTCCACAACTTTATGATTGCAACTTTGTCGTCCACTGTACTTTGCCACTGTACAAGTTACGTTTTTATCTTCAAATTTGTTCAAGCGTTAAAATGCATGAATACAGAACGCGGATGGAACTTCTCCGAAGGGAAGAAGTTCTCCTTTTTATTTGGATTAAAAAATTTGGATAATGCGCTCGCAGAGCGCACTTTCACGAAATTCTGATTCTATCCGACGAGAAACAGATTAGCAGCAGTCTTTCAACAACATGGAGCTGTACGAAGAGATCTTTTAAGGAGGATACGCGGTAGCCGCGAAATTCATGCGACCAGCAGAACGAATCAATCGAGACTGAATAGTATCGGAAACATGCCGTCCGATTTGTTTCAACGACCATCGCGCAAACTTTGTAAAAACCTTTCTTAGTGGGGTCCGTTCTCCCTTCTTTCTACTTAATGCCAAGTACACATAAATTCCCATCGAATACTCGCGTCGGCCTCGAATGTATTATTCTCGTGCACGATCGTCCTTCGAATCCTCAGCCGTCCTGATGCAACTGTGATAATGACAGCCTAACGAAGAACGCAAAAAAGCGGATCGATGTCGATGCCATTCGATTTGCCAAAAATGCTTTTTAATGATGCCCGGCGTTAATGTTGCTCGAAACGATCCGCTTCCGCATATCACGGGATGTATTTCCGCGTATTAATGCAGAATACTCCGAATCATCTTATTATCAGCACGTGAAGCGACTCATATTTTCTTAAATAATTAAATAATTAACATATTGATGCAACATACTGATTTTAATAGGGGACAGTTTAACGTTGGCAAATGAATACTGAGATTATACGTATTCTAAAGATGCAGGATGACTTTTGTTATTTAACAATGCCAAGACAAAAAGGATAAAGAAGAATAAAAATAAAATGTAACAAAGTAGTATTTAATTTAATCTTACAGAGGTTTGGATTGGAAAAAAATGCTGACTCCGTCTAAAGCTCCAAGAAACACGTTTTAATAAATAAATAAATAAATAAATAAAAATGTAAATATCGAGCGCAACAACGCAAGACTGCGCAAAATAAATTCCAACAAGATAATGCAGCTTATAAAAAATGTTAAGTAAAATATCAAAGCAAAAAATAACAATTACTATCTTCCAACAATTAAACAAAGTGAATGATAAGGGAGTTTCAGTATGCTCGAGTACGGCGCCTTATCAATCGAGACGTTATTTGACATGGATTTAGCGGCTCACAAAGAATTTCCACACCGATAGCCCATCGTTTATCTCACATAATGCCTTTGCCTCGCGGAAGAAGATTTTCTGCGATTAAACTCGTACAGTAGACATTACTTAAGAATGAGAATAAATCATCGTTGGATTAAAATGAACGTCTGACGAATATACGATGACTATGTATTCACTCCGATTACTCCGGGATGAAATAAGCGTGATCGTGTCCGATGGCTGGTTTTGCATATGCTAATCTTACACATAATCTTGTTGCCTTGTACGAAGCAACACAACACTACTATTAAGCAGAAATGGGAAAAACATTAAACGCCAATAATCACATGTGTCGACGAAGAATTTCAGCTTCTTCATGAGCTTGCGCATAGAAGCGTCCGATAATACGCGTACACGGCGAATGAAGCGATATTCCGTCTGAAAAATTATGATGTCTTTCCTTCAAAATCTGATTCGATGCCTTTTTTGCAATTTTTGCTATTTTGCCAGTGAGCGTTTTCACGATTCACGTCTAAAAACTTATGTGAAGAAAGATTGTATAAAGCTAAACGAAAAGCAATACTTTTGTTGTCTATTTATGAAAAATCTTTTTCCTGTGGATTGTTTATCGCGTATCGTGAAGGCTATTTTATTATCTTTTACGAACTTTCATGCAAAATGATCAGTTTTTTTTATTACAAAAACGCTATACTAAACTACATAAAACAGGTGTAGATGCTTCACTATTAACTGGCACGATTTAAGCTCACGGGAAAATCATTTATCACGTATCTCGTAATAAATGCACATCTCGTCCGTTAAAATCTATTTTCGTTATTGTTAATTGATAAAGGAGATTCGTTTTAGATTTCGACCAGAAATACCGTCACGTGTAAAAAACGCACGTATTACGAAACATCACGTAAACACATTAGGTCTAATCGCTTTTCCTGTCATCGCGTGCAAGAAGATCTAATCAGTTTATGCGACTGGTTTATTACCGTTATTTGTTATTTCGATCAAGATCCGAATGATACGAAAACAAGTTAAATGTTTGGATCATCTGGCGAAATATAAATCATGCGTTACGGGAGATAGAACTACTCGCAGAACAATCGTAAATTGTCATCAATTGCGACTCGGCTACCAACGTGATCCGCTAATCGAAATTTCCTGACGGTTTGCTACGCGAGGAGTGTCATTGTGTGATGTAATACGTGAGTACAGCGGACATTTATGTCGTAGGTAGCTGAAATTACATAATTTTGCAAAAAGTGACGATGCTGCTTAATAATTTTACTGCAAAATATTATATAAGTCCGACATTGCCTGAAATCTATAAAAAGAAATGTCGAGATATTTAAGTGTTTTAATACGCTACGTCATTTTTATTTACTGTTAAATATTATCTACTGCTATTATATTATATGGATTTTGCAGAGCGTAACAATTTCATTAAAGAATTTATACAATTTATACATATATATATATATATATATATATCTTTTTTCTTTTTATATGTATTCATATAATTTCTTATATATATATATATATATATATATAAATGAATGAAGTAATGAATGAAGATGCTATACGTTGCTATTATTATAATCACATCATTAAATTTTGAAGCGAATAACGGATGAAATATGCATTTATTACGAGATACCGGCTGTCTTCCCCGAATTTAAATCATGCATCAGTTAAGCGTCATCCTGAAACAGCTATGTGTTTTATGTAGTTTAGTATAGCGTTTTCGCGACAAAAAACTGATCATTTTGCATGAAAGTTCCTAAAAGGCAATAAAAGCCAGTCGCAAATACAATAATACTCAAGGAGACCAGGAAACGTCTACCGAAAGATTGCGAAGGGTGACTACGTTATTGAATCGTTATTAACAATCCTGCGGCGCGAAAACGTTCGCCGATTTCCTTTATAATGCAGAGATAACGGCTGGGAAATAAATATGGAAGTTAATGTGTCTGTGAGTTGAATGCCAGCATTTTTAACCGCTTCGCATCGAATGTTTGCACATAGCAGCGATTCCTAATATAGAATCATCATTTTCGGAACGATGCATCTTATACCCTTTTTTCTGAATTAATTCAATATCGGGATTAGGAATCTGTCATTTTTTCACAGATTTAATTAATCATACGTTTATCAAGACAGTAATTATGTCATTTCTTCGCTTCGTATTGACTTAACGTATTGACTTAACGATTACAGGATAGATGCATCTTCCGACGAGTCTCTTTTAGTTTTATTTTAAGAATATGAGAGAGAGAGAGAGAGAGAGAGAGAGAGAGAGAGAGAAAGAGAGAGAGAGAATCTATAAAAAGCCAATGCCGAGACTTCATTTGGCACGAATTAACGACTAAATAAAAATAAAAGAGAACGCAATTTTCACCTATAAGAAAACCTATGGTTGAAAAAAAGTTTAAAACCAAAGACAATAACTTATTAATAATTATTACGAATTTGCAATGTCACTATAATGTCAAATAAAGATTTTCTCTTGTTCTCGCGTGCATTCTCCGTTATTATATCGCATTTATTGCAAGTTGTTTTTAACGGCAAGTCACAAATATATTCCCAAAACTTTTATGCTCTCAACAGAGAGCAGACGTTAAAAATTTGCAAAAAGTTTAACTTTCCTCGAATGCTGAATCCTATCTATTTACTCAATCCAACGCAAATTTGTACATGAATGACAACCGTCAATAATATACGTCAACACTGTTACAATTCGAAGCTGACATAGAGGCTGATTCTAAACGGCGCATTTTGCAACAACGGCCTCTCCGGTTCGGTGAAAGGTGAGCTTGGGCTTGGCCAGAGACCGGTTGTAAATACACTTCGTGCAAAGCGCCGCTCTTCTCGCGAGCCATTAGCGTGCAAATTACGTGAAATAGATCGTAAACGAACGTACAGCTCTCATGTGTATTCACGAATTATTCAAGTAGCTTCTGTTGTAAATATTACGCGAATGATGTCACGTACGATTGCTTAGCTTTGTACGGAAATTCTTTTTTGATTAAAATAATTGGTTTCATTCGCAAATTAGCACGCTCGCTTGCACAGCGAAATTTCTAAGTATGCTCTATGCTCTGTATTCTATACCCTATGCCCTATGCCCTATGTCCTACGCCTAGAGTGAATTTTTTGCTATTAAGAGCATGCCTCCACTTAATTTTATGATTAAAGATAAATATATTTTCGTCATTCACGCGTGCACTTAGTATTTTTAGTTATTCTATTATTATTATATAATGAATCAATTGTAGTTTCAAAATCATAAATATTATTTAGTAACTTCATGCATTTTTATTTAGTCTATTGGCCATCAGCTATCGGCCATCGATCATTTCGTGTGGCCATGGATGATACCATTAGAATTTATTACGCTTATCAATGGCGAGCATTCAATAATAAAATAAATGATTTAATTGATTCGAGTATTGTGACAACAATTTGAATTATCCAAACGAAATATATGATAATGATGTCACAGTGTTCACGCAATATCGTTAATATTTAAAATGAGTCTCTCTGCGATTCGGAGCTACTTTTATTCGCAAGGTGGCCTTTCAAAATCGGATTTTGGAATCTTTCCAAAAAATAATGTATAATTTATATTTAGATCTAATGTTTTGAATGTCCTATGACATCAAGTAGATCAACGCGTCAAAATAATTCCAATATGCCCGGATCCCCCTGTCTATCTAGAATCCTGTTTATATATTACGTAATTCTAAACTGCATTCCTCGCAATTCTATAATCGGAAACTTTCGCTTTGCTTAATACAAGCACGATAAAGAAGTATGCTTCAGCTCTAATCGTTAGCTTTACCTTCTTTTTCTTCTTCAAGAATTTCTTGATCTTGGAGATCGGATTCGGTATCTTCGACCTCGGCATCCTCGGTTTGTTACCTTCCCTTCAACAAGCACTAAAAATCACGGCCGGCACCTTCCCGTCGTTTCAGCTGTCTTTTTTTCTTTTTGATCACAAACGGAAAACCGTGAAACTCGTTTATATTTCAAGCTCCCAATTACCTCACGCTTTAACTATGTTTTGGATTGCGCGCAGGTGCCGAGCGGATCACGATAAAAACAAATTCGATTTCATTCTCCGGAAATCTTCAAGTCTTGACAGCAAACACATTTATTAGTCTTCCCATTACTCTGCAATATCCTTGATGTGACGATTAGCGAGTAGGTCCAGGTTAAACGATTAAATCTCTTAAGTCCGATCGCGCGCACATTGAAATTGATTTATTTTTATTTGTTATTCAAAGTCCTTTTTATTTGACAGGCACGTTTGATAAACTCTAGCTCCCGCCAACTGAAACCGTACTGATGCTTTCGGATAAATCTAATACGTTCATAAGTCACAGAAGAGAAACAAGAAGAGGGGGAGAAGAGAACGAACGGCGCACGCGTACGCTTTAGCAGACGCTTTCATCGCGGTTACGCATCTTCAACCACGTACACGTGCTATCAATCACGCTGAATGCGCTCTCGGCTCAAGTATCGCGATTAATATCGATAAATATCGAAGTACAAACAGGAGACGCGATGCTGCATACATTGTTAAGCCTATCAGCTTGTCTGTGTAATATAGAAAAACATAATTTTCCAGAATATTTCTCATGCCGTAAGTTTAATTAAACGATTTGTTGAACTCGACGAGAGATTCACAGAGGTCACACATTCAATCACGGGCACACATTCGCAGTTAATCGACTGAATTCTTATGAAAAGAATCGCAAAAGCGAAATGAAAAACGTTACTCCAGGCCGACGACTGGTTTACATATCTCTTGTAACAGTCAACTTTGGTCGAGGAGCGATCATATGCTGTTGTCGATCTTCATACCGAACAAATTAATATTCGTCGCGAACGTGAAACATCATGACATCAGTATCCATTAACTTGATAAAATCCATGAACTTTTGAGCATATTTCGGTGGAAAATTTACTACGTGTACGTGTACAGTAGCATAAACGAAATCTGAAAATATATCTCTAAAGAGCAAGCTACAGTCCATTTCACGATGAACAGTGCGCGAGCATCTAAAAATACGTATTGTTTTGGAGGCGTGAACACTTGGCATCCTCTCGTTTATTTTCGGACCATCAGATCGTGAAGAATATTTAAAGGCAGAAAATTCCTAGTAACAGATACGCATATTCGTCTTTGTCATATTGTCGATGATAATTATTTTATCTCTTCAGAGCGCTCGATTGTCTGAAGTATAAGTATTTTCAAGACTTGCAAATTTGCATTACTTCTGCCAAACTTTGATGTTCTCATGCCTGACGTTTATATTTCCATTTGTTGTTATTTGAACATTATTTTTATTTACATGCATGACATAAATTTTCAGGGAATCAATTTGGGCAATCAATTTTTTATCTGAAATTGATATCTGTTTAGATTACAATACATCGTATTATCTTCCGGTTTTTAAATTCCGATAAGAACGTTATTTATTTCGTTTTGTATCGTAAAGTCTGCTATCCTATGAACAATGCGACTATTTTTCCAGTATTGAAATTATATTATAAAGCGCATGCTAATATATTTATCCAGTTCTCGTAAGAGGTTTTWAAAAWAAAAAGAACCGCCAATTTATGACAATGTATAACATAATCCGACTAAGAAATGTTTAACAAAAAAGTTATGATAATAGAAAATTATCACGCAAAAACTCGCTTTCGCGAGTTATACGTCGAGTTGATCTATCGGCTCATTTGTTTATCTAGAATACGAGAAGAGGCAAACAGAGCATCCTCAAGCTTCGAAGCTTCATCGTCTATCCGACTGCAATTAAATTTGTCGTCTCTCTATCTTGAGGAAAAGTCCTGGACGTCTATTGTAAACAATAAATGCGCAGATGCGCAGAGAGATGTTCTCCTAAGAAATGTTATTTGCTACATCTGTGTCAATTTACACCGACTGTGTCAATTCTCATCAATAATGCATCGGCGTTATGCAAGCGCCGAGCAGTTCATAGAGTACGACTCTTGACACACGTTGGTCTATATTGCACATTATTTACATCATGCGACATGCGCGGTGGCATCTATTACGCATAAAAATACCCAATTATTCCGTTATATATAAGCATACAACGATAAGGATCATATATCGCTCCATAGAGAAGTGAACATCTCTAAACATCTTTCGGTGATTCAAAAATAACAGTTCCATTACCACCAGCTATCTTTTCAAAAGAAATAGAGATGTGCTTCCGCGCATTTTTACGCCCACATCAACAACTGCGCTTCTCCGTCTCGAATTCCGATGTAGAAAGCCGTGCCAATATTTATCGCAATTACCATTTTACCTTGAGATCGATAATTCTCATTGTCTTTCACGCGCTATCGATTAGCATGAAATGCTAATGCGTCGTAGGAATCGATTGAATGTGGAAAAATGCGTTTCGTCCTATATCATGGTCGATCAGACGCGCGACGCAACAGAGGTTCGCGAGAAGTCGTAAATGGTAATCAKCAAAAWCGTAAGTTTTCTATAAAAAAAAAAAAAAAAAAAAAAAAGAAGGCGAGAGAGAGAGAGAGAGAGAGAGAGAGAGAGAGAGAGCGCGCGAGAGAAGAAAGAAGGAAGGTAATAATGTGACACGTTAAGAATATCATACATGCGCCAGAGTGCATGCCATAGACTCTATCATCTAGATTCTAATTAAGACACATTCTATGACGAGAGAAAACGGCTACATGCAATCTATTTCCGGTGTGCAGTTTGTCAGAATAGATATCGACAGACAAATTCAATTCGCGTGAGCTTCAGATCAGCTGCAACCGTTTGCAACTACGAATGAAACGGTTCTCGAACATTTATCGGAGAACCTATCGTAATCGCATAATTGAACGTATCGAATACTAGTATCGAAGAAGCCTATCGCGGATCCCTCATTGCAGTCAATGTCCTGTACATCAATGTCCACGTGTCAAGTCAGGGGGACGCGAATAAGACGAGAAGTGTGCGAGTAACAACACTGTAAAAGGCATCTCTACGGGCTAGTCTATCGCGGGAACCAACATAGAACTAAGTCGTGGTCGAATGCACCGACATGAACTATCGAAGCGGGCAAAGCGGAGTGGAAGTCGACTAAGGAAAAAAAGAATTGTACACAGAACGGTGGGCACGGCCGCAACATCGCGTGACAATGCACCGGAGAGAAAGAAAAAGAGAGAGAGGGAGAGAAAGAGAGAGAGAGAGAGAGAGAGAGAGAGAGAGAGAGAGAGAGACAGAAAGAGATCTAACAAGGTCTAGGGTGCGGCAGTGGTTGTCTAAAAGGTGCATCGTTCGACATTGAGCAATTAAAGTGCCTATGCCAGATATATGTATCCATATCATCGGTACATCGTCGAGGAGGAGGGAGGAGTTAATCGATACCTCCGAATCCTGGATCTGCTCGGAATCGGCCGACGTGCTCGAGGTCTTCAGGATGCTGTAGAGCTTTACGTAGGGGGCCTTGATCAGCTGTCAGCCAATACACAATATCGGTATCGCGTTTAGCAAACATCATCGGTATCGCGGTATCGCGAAGTCCCGCTGAATCCCATGCGATCCTCGTGTCGATAAAAATCGTTTTAAAGCCTCGGCATCGCGGGCCAAATAGACCGGACTTTGGCGTTGCTATCGATAATGATAGGTCGACCGCACACGATTCCGCGGAAACGTTTTAGCATATCTCGACATAATTTGATAACGTCACTCGACTCGAGGATCGGGTTATCAGCGAAACAAATAGACGCGTTGTCGCGTAGAAAAGCAGATATAACTTCACAAATAAATATATATATATATATATATTGCGGATAATACGCTTTTTTTTTCAATTCTTCGACAAACCGAGCAAAGCTCCGCAGAATCAGCGAGATCAATTTATAAATCGGCGATATATTCCGCGATATATTCGAGATCTCTTCTGCAAAGAGATAGCGAGATTTGGCGAATTGTTCAGGTTCCCGTGCGATTCGAATGTTTATCAAGGCAGAGATATTTGAGAAACTGCTCAATAAATCAGCGCGAGTTATTATGTTGCATTACATCTATTCTAGTACCCATTAAAGTTAATCGATTGATATGCATTAGCATACGCTCATCAAGAAATACAGAAGAACCAATGCGATGATATCTGCGTGTGAAAGAATTGCCTCAATCGCAGAGTCAATCGCAAATTCAGAAAATTGCGCTTCGCTGCTAGTTCTCCCCTCCATCGACCTATCGATAACTCGTTCGCAATCGAATGCAGGCAGGCAGCAGCACTTACCTCCCAGGATTCCCTCGTCAAATCGGTAATCTCGTCGCCTTGTTCATCGCGGGTTTTACCCTCCTCCGTGGAATCCGCACTCTCGGCACTCTCATGGGGCGAAAGTTCAGGCGATAGGTCGGTATCGGTGTCGAAGAGGATGTATCCGTGTTCCCGCCAGTAATTCTCGTCCAGCTCGCCGTAAAGATTCGGCACCCAGGCGTGAATGAACCTGTACAGGTCGTCCACCCTGCAAAAGAAAAAGGAACACGAAGATAAGAGTACATCGCGTATGATATTCGCGCGTTATCGCTGAGAAACGACCGCGACCGGCCGTTTCGCAATCTGTCCTTGTGCCGGTCGCCGGTCACCGGGCGGCGGCGTTTTTACCTGCGATGCATGAAAGGCACCACGTTCGTCATCGCTCTTCTCACGTGTCGATCGTAAATAATACCCAGCATATCGCCGACTGCGTTCACTGTCCAGTTCATGCCCGTGCTGGGAACGGGAAGGCAGCGGCGATAACGGCGCTCGAGGACGCGCGAGGACTCGCAGCGACGTGCGTCAGTCGCGGCGCGACAGGACGCGCGCTATCTGCGACTTGATTGAGACGTCGATACCCACGCAACTTCACGTCGTTCCCTTATCGGCGAGGCCCAACCTCTAGTAACTCGGACCCGTTGCCGTCGAACGATCTCTCTCTCTTTTTTTTTTTTTTTTTCTCCTCTCTTTACCTTACTGCGAACGCAGAATGATAACGGCCTCGCCGCGAAGCGTTCCTCACTGTAAAACACGCGCGGCACTCGCTGATGCGCGATTTTCGCACGGGCCGGAGAAGGATCGGATTGCGATCGGAGAACGGACACGGAGCGTCTAACCAACTATGTCGCCGTATGTCAGCGGCGGTGGCGGCTCGCTACGCCTCACGTGCCGCGATTCGCCTCGGTACACCTGTACTTCGGCTTCATTCGCGCACCGCGCATATCGCGCTCGCGTATCACGCTGAATTAGCACGCGCTGCGCCGCGCTGCGCAAATAGCTCAGTCGCTCTAAGCGCGACTTTTCCAAGCGATACGCATATATAATAAAGGCGAGGATCTGTCCGTGTCATTCCTGTTTGCGCATTCTTGAAACGATGATTAGAATTATTTCTTTATTTATTAGGTTATCAGTGTGCGCGTAGCGCACACGCACGTATACAGCGAAAATTTAATGTTCGATACCGCTCATGTTATCATCATAAATCATTTTTGTACAGTGAGATGTGACATTTGGAGAGAAGTTTGGCCCGCGCGAGCTTCGCTTGGGGATTATTTCCCGACTTCCGTTTTTTTTGTAATTATCTTTCTAGCGAAATCGCGATATTATTCTTGCTCTAACGCATGCGGAACGCAACTCCCACTAATGGGAATGCTATTTTTGACAATTTCGTAAGCTACCTGATGACATAAGAAGATTCTCAGATTGATAACGAGCGAAAACGAGGTCGCTCTTGATGAGTTTCAACTCGATCGATCGACACTCGAGACGATATCAATCGCGCACGATGCAATCGTGCGATACTAGGAAACGACAAATGATATTTGTAAACAAGTATTCGGAAAGTATTCAGAAAGTGCTGTCAATGAGGGTTTGCGTGATATTATGATGCAGCCGACCGATTCGACATTCCGAGAAACGACTATCGTCGCTATCTCAATTCAGCGATGACGACGATTTTCCAAAAATATTGATACGATACAGCCTTTCTTTCCCTAAACTCGAAGCCCGAACCAACGCAGACCTGACTTGCAAAACGAATAACATAATTTTTATGACGGATAGCGAAATTAATGTAAAACCGGAACGAACTGCTCTCGTGCGATTTCACTCTTCCTCTGTTCATTTCGCATTTTGCTTCTTATGAAATTGTTGTCCCGATGTACTCGCGTCCCACTATTCCAGCGATTCCCGTCCGCGAAGTTGAGGGAAACAAAACACTGGCAGCCGACGCGCAGCGAACCTTGATCAGGCATATGTATAAATAGAAGATCCGTCGGCAGTGAGCGAAAATCTATTTTGCGATTCTTGCGACGAAGCACGTGTCTGGTCATACCGCATTCTGGATGCCGCTCTTCGCTGTGAATATGTATGTACGCCTGGTCATATACACGAAAATAAAACGGCGAGCGTTCTGGCTCCAAAGAAATCTACCAGCAAGCATCTACTCGAGAAACCTCACCAGCGAGTATTTATATCGGCACAGAAAAGTGATTGACTTATTGCGGACGACATGACACTCGTAGCTCGTTCCCGATGACGACAATCCGTTAATCGTTGAGACAGGAGAAAAGAATGCAAATCGTGGCGCCTAAAAATACGGATTTTCAGGAATACGCGAATATTTCGGGAGAAGAGAGAGAGAGAGAGGGAGAATTTCACGCTTCTCGTGTTCGTAGTCTCTATTATCATAGCGGAGCGGAATCTCATGATACGGATAGCATTGCTTCACTCGTGGCAGTGAAACGACGATGTGAGAGATGGTTACCTGTTGCGCGGTACGCTGAACCAATATTCAGGACGTAGCTTCTTCTTGCCGTAGCTCATAATCGGTGTCGACCGCGGTATCTTCTTATCTTTCGGTCTGCCCGTTCGCAGTCTCAGATATAGAGGTGGGTCTTCGCAAGAACGTGCAGGTCGTGGGATGAGTTCTGCGTAATATGGAAGGCGTTTATCAATGTTGATTCCATGCTTTAATCGATTAATAGGAATTTTATGATCGATAGAGTTATCTCTTAATATCTTTGGTCGACGAATCTAAGCAACAGGTGCGATTCGTGATTTTATCACAATAAATGATCGTCGTTGCGATAAGAAGCTTGTGTTATTTCGGATTATTATTTCACGAACATTTTCAAGAATTACTCACAAGTCACATATAAACACACGAGTATGTATAAGAGAGACCAAACACATGAATAAAAAATGGAAGACGGCAAGCACATCACCACAGAGAAGTGAACAGAGAGTGTAAGTCAGAGTAAGAATTATCGTGTAAAAGTAACAACGGTAATAATGATGGCCGTAATAACCGTACGACCAATAGTAATTACATAGTATATCGTAAAGAGAGTTTTACAAAATGCACGTGCAAGTAAAAAACGGTGGCGAAATCGAAATAACCATTACAGAGTGCCATAGCGCATGGTCGTCCGCAAGTTATGCAAATCATGTTTAATGCATGACAGTAAAATCAAGGAACGAGCAAACATAATTTTATATAGGCAGACGCTCTCAACATAAGATCACGCGAAAGAGCTAAATGAAGAGTTGGGACTTGGTGGCACAAGGAGAAGAGCAAGCTAATACTGTATGAACCTACCCAGCCCTTCGAGTTCGGGAAAATTAGGTGCTTGGACTAGAGGGGCAACAGAAACAAATGACATTACTGCATTAGTATGAACCTTGCTAGCTAAAATGATGAAACCCGTTGTGCTAATCTGAAATAGATAAAACATTATTGGAGAGAAAGAAACAGAGGAGTATGACTGAGAGAACGATCAAGAGCAGAAATATAACGATTAAGTCGCTAAACAATCTAGAACAATCGAGAGAGATAGTTTTGCTTAGAATGGTTATTCGATTATTATATATTAGTATACGAAACTTGAAATTCAATGTTAAATACGCTTCAAAATAGCGATTAAAACATTGGATCTTATACAAGACGCGCCCGCATGCAGTGCCGCACAAAGGGTTTCAAGATTCTGAAAATATATTCGTATGTATTTACTTTCATAAAGAGATATCTGTTATAAAAGTTCTCGTGTTCGTTTGAAATTTTATACTAAGATGTAGTTTGTCGATATATGTGCTAAACTTATCAGTGATGTCAAAATTCAAATCAAGTGAAAGATGACCACAAATGGACGATTATCGATATTGAATAAAATTTTGTAGCATCTGTACATTGCTCTTTTCCTCGTAATAATCAAGAAATATCGAGAAAAATATCGAAAAAGAGCGGTGATTGTTCACCTAGTGAAATGATGTACAAAACTAATGACAAACAAGTATAATCTAAAATAATGAAAAACTACTTTAATATAACACCAAGATAAGCGCATTTGGTTATTATAATCCCAAGTTCGCCCGATAGAAAACGGGATCAATGAAATTTAGAGAGAATTTCGAAGAAACGTGAAAAAGAAAAATTATTTTCTACATAATAATTTATAGCCAAAGGCGCTCGAATGCCTAAGATAGGGACAAAAAACTGGCAAAACAACAATTGTTTAAGAAGCTGTTTATATGCGTTCGGGCAAGTGCAGTGCGTGATATACTAATCTCGTTTGCCATCCTTGTCATCATCATTATCATTGGTTAACTCCTTTCCTTGGTACATAACTGTCGGTATCAAGAGTACATGATGTATGGAAAGTAATAGCAATAAATATGTATTCTGTGTATAAGAGGAGTCTATTTTGGAATATATCTTCACGATTATTAGATTGTCCATTCCAATAAAAACACGAAATATATTATGGATACGTTTCTATAGGATCGCGATACTTACTGTCGAAACTCACAAACAATTCCGGCATATCCTCGACCGAGACCATACTGCGATAATCCAATCGCGGTGCCGTCGTCGAGGTTTTGCTACCCCGACTGCTGTCGACGCTGCTGCTGCCGGAGGATGTCAGGGGTTGCTGTCTAATAAAAGTGCCCACGGAAGAGCGTCTGAAAGAAAATTTATATATAAATAACATTGTAAACAGAAAAGTAAAATGAAACATTTTCTGGTGAAACAGCATTCCAAATGCCTCTGAACGACAAGTATGTATCAATTATCAGATGTCTGACCGAGAAGAAACATATTGATTTTACACATCCTCATAGTTCAAAAGCCAGATATATGTAGTAATATATTAATATAACGATAATAATAGGGATTAACAATCAAAGTGTGTCTAGTATAATACATGGCGAATAAATCATGTGGCTGCTTGAAGGACTAAACATTGTGTCAAGTTGATTGTGTGTTGACTGTAAGCGATCTGGAGGAGATGGTTAGTATCGGCAGTGTCTGCGTCTTTCGGCGAATAGCGTGATTTACCTGAAAGCAGCAGCCCTCAATCCCAGAGTGTCTTGAAAATTAAAAGGTAAAAACGAAACAACTGTAAAAGTGTACAGGAGGGTGAAGCATTCGAACTGTAGAATCCCCTGGATAATTCATTCTTGTAAAATAATGTACGCCATATAGATATCGATTAATTATGCGGCATATTAATTACGGCCTTAATAAATACGATGTTCATTCCTTGACGATTGAAATATTTTGAAAGAGGATTCTACCGAGATAAAACGTATACATGAGACGGCAAATAGAACGAACAGAAAGATCGATTAAGTAAAAATACATTCAATGAAAAATATATAATTGGAAAAGGGGAAAGGAAATCACAGCGATGTAAGGTCATGATCGGGTCCAGACTCACCCGATGAGGCCTCCTGGACCGGGTGAGAAATTGCTGGAATCCTGGGAGAGAGAGGAGGCGGTAAGCGGAGGTGTTCCACCCGCTCTACCGCCCCCGCCACTCTCTTCGCTGGGGGTTTTAGCAAACAGGCCCGAGCTAAAGTCACTCACCAGGTTGATCGGCGAGCTTTTTTCCACAACCATTACATATTTTTTGTTAGTTACATTGGAAATAATGAAGCGTTAGTGAATATCAAAATCCATAATCAAAAGCAATGTATGTACGCGATATTCAAATCACAGTCAATGATTATGAGTTTTTTTTTCTTTTTTTTTTCTTTTTTTCTTTTTTTTTTTAGAAATAGCAGCTCATTCTATCTTTGTACCTTGATATTTAAACATCCCTTCCATGGGTTTCGCATTCCGAAATGTTTTTCATATGCGAGAAGCCACTCTTTCCTACGTAACTTCCTAAGCAACTAATGTATACTACGTTATAACAAATGAGATTACTGATTCCACAAAAATAGATTGGACTCTCCTTATTTAAGGTTAAATTAAAGTTAATTTTATCGATCAAACAAATTGTTTAACATAAAATGAGTATCAGATTCAAACAGATGATCTCATTTGTATTCTATCGTTCTATCGATATTTTCTAAATCGTTAGCGAAAAGCAAGTTTAAAATAAAAATCAGCGATGAGAATGTTTTCTTCCTTTTTCTCAGTAAATGCGCATTTTCCTGCGGGAAATGCGTATCCATAACATAGATAAATAGAAGAGTAAAAAGATATAGAAGCAATCGTAAGAGTATTGCACATTTGAAGAGCAATCAGAACGTTGGATCGTCTTTAAGAAACTGATAATGTAACGTGCTGCAAGTTGTTCACCTTGAGAAAACTTTGCTGAAAACAGAGGAATGATGCGAATCCGCGCTATTCGGAAGGCTCGGCACCTTATCAGAGATGGATTTGCTCTCGTCCTCCTTCTCTCCGGTTAAACCTTCCATCCAGGATAATGGATATGACAGACGTTTTAGCATCTAAAACGATTGAAAAGAGATGTAATTCATAAGAACACATCAGTTTTTCTGTGCTGTTTAAATCTTCGAATCTTCAAATGTATACCTTATTTCGTCGAGTTTCTTGCTTGTCATCTTCTTTGTGTTCCTCATCTTTCTCAGGTTCTTCCACGTTGCTCTCCAAGCTAAAGGACACCGAGCTAGCTTTCTTCCTACCGTTAATAGGAATGGAAGCGGCCTCTAGCGTAGTTGTGATATTTGTTGGTGCTATAGTTATCGGAGGAACCCAATCCGAAGATAAGACAATGTCGGCATCTGAGTACACTTTTTTCGATGGCATAGGCTGAACTACCGGGATAGTACCGGGATTGGGATCACGGATATCGATACCAGAATCATGGCACGACAATTTGACTAGAGATCCTTCTTCATCCTCGGGTATGGCATTTGATTTAGCTGGCTCCGCCTGTCAGCAACAATTAATAACGTGTCATTCACTTGTAAATTTTTCGCAATTCTACCTATGCAATATACCGTATTGCCGAATAGAGATATAATTACCTTATCAGAATTCAGCGAATCCTGTTGTTCGTCATCCACGGAGAATGTGCTCCGATCTTTGCTAGGAACCGCCCAATGATGGTCAAGCATTGAACGTCTACGTTCCTCTAACGTTCTGCTAGCTTGGCCGCCACCGCAAAATTCTTTATCGCTACTATCCTTCTCCTTCTCTTTATCTTTGGTCGAGGTTGAATTCTCTTCCTGCAATGAACGGCATTTACTCGTTATTATAGCCTCACCTTACATAACGAAACATACGCCAATACGGCAAAAGACTATACACACGCTTTGGAGATTGGTAGGAGTGACAAGCTCTCGCTCAAAGGCCTTCGGAAAAGCGTCGCCATCTCTCTCAGCGCAGCTGCATACGCTCTCACTGTCGTCGCCCGCCAATTCAGGAAAATTCTCGTCCTTGCCCGGAGATTGACACTTACGATTATCCACTTGGGGTTTCTTCATATAATAGATCTCAGGCTTTTTGTCCAAGGTGCCAGATTCGGTGTGGGAAACCCTCATGTGCGCGATGTCGTAATAAATCGCGGCATTGATCACAAATTCCATCGGAGCGATCACTCCGTAAGATTCCGCGCCGTGCTCGATGACGAGAGGATCGGATACGTTTGGATCGAACATGACTGCATTCGGCGTAACCAACAGTACACCGCCAACTACACCCTGGGGAAAGTTTGTCAACATCACATGTCGGTGCTAAAATTATCAAGATTTTCGTACGTACTAAAGATGACCGAGAGCATTACCTGACCATCCGTGATATGCCTGACGTTAATTTTTAGAAATCTCTCTCTAAACGGCTGCTCATCTTCATCCGTAGCTGCGCCGGAGGTTCCGAGAGGTGTTTTCACGCGTTCCATATGGCCCGGCTTTGGTGATACTGGTCTCAGGTTATCCAAGAGTTCTGCAAAGTCGAAGTCAGCGTTGGAAAAATAACTGCGACGTGGCGATGAGCATTACCGACAGTTCGCGTTACGAAAGCTATAATTTTTAATTGTATCATACATGATCGTAAAACATTACGATAATAGATACTACAAGCTTAATCTTGATCATTTTCAGATAATCACTATGATCATTGATTACAATCTTGATTCCAAGTTTTGCCGTTTTGCAAAACGAAATACTTATCAGTTATCTAACGACGCGAGAGACTCGTAAGAAATAATAGTTATTTAAATCCCATTAGCGCTTTAGAAGTCTATAAAGCGAAATCCGGTTCTAGCCAGCCGCAATTGATAAAACGGAGTGTTCCCAAGTAGCGGAAGATGATACTACGTGTAGCATCGATGAAATGCGGGAAATTGTTGAATTTACGCTCATCCATATTCAGTTTTGGTCACTGCGTCGATCGAGATTTTTATCGATTTTAATTACGTCGACTTTAATCACAGATGCAATCTTTAATTTCTAAAAAAATTTTCATTGAATCTTTAACTTCTACGCGTCATGTCGCACACACATATGGGTCACTAGATTCGTAATCGCATTTTCCGTGTTTTCGCCATTCGAATTACAGATAAAAAGAGATAAATCCACGATCACGCTCGGTATCATTCTCTTCCTTCCATATAGTTATCACGAAAAACGATGCAAGTTGCGCGAATACCGTGATTGCGTGTCTGCATGGTTCACGTTGTAACGCAACTAGTGCAACACGACGGCGACGACCGACAAAGCGATTGTCCCTGAAGACGATATAAGTAAACCTTATATTTGAGCAAGTGTACATAACGATCTGCTCGGCTATTGGTCCGCTTAGTGGAACAATAGCCGCGCAGTGAATCACGAAATTGTGTAACGTCGGGAATCGAGTTTTGCATGTCACTTTAACGTAAGCATCAACAATTACCCTCGTATGAGCATACGATATGAAAATTAGTCAATGATTTACATAAGTAAGACCGTTTCCGCATTTTATCAAGAATTGGATATCTGTATGCATGAACGTTGCATTAAGGCTGTTATGTCGTTATCACGGAAAGAGAATCAATTTAAAACATCTGTTTCGTATCTCTGTTGATTCGTCTCCTTTCCTCAAAATTCTGAAGAATCTTGCGCGTTAACCTCTTTTCAGGTTCGTACGCAATCTTTATATATTCCCAAAAATTAGTTACCAACGCACGTCACTCCTATCTAAATTATATTCAACTTTAGCGTATGTTGGATGCTAATGAACTCTCTCATAAAATGAGCAAAGCTATTTGTCTTCTTAATTCAACTTAAAAAATTCAAAGAAAGATATAATAATGACTGAAAAGTGCCTTACATCTCGACAGCGATGCGATAATCATTCCGGAATTATCTCAATCAATTCGCACGAACGTATCGTAATGAATGAACATATATCGATAATCGACAGGTGCGAGAATCCTAAAGGCGACAGACAAATAACATGAAAAAGCGTTCCGTCACGACGGAAATGTGTATCGATTTCTTGGCAGGCATGTTAACGCGCGACATGGTAACGCATTAATATTCATTGGAGTGGTCGACCGGTCGTACATAGACAGATAATGTCCGATAGCCCAATTCTTTTCTCTGTGTATTTAGCCAGGTGAACCAGTCTAGCGCGTATCACGCACATAGCCCGGGCATAGCTGTTCTACGAATCCTGCTACATTATTCATACCGGCGCGCTACGCGTGTATTAAATCTGTCTTAGGCATTAGCATAATGCGCAACAGGATACAGGGTCCCGGATCCCGTCGTCGTCGTTATTGTCGATGGGCGCGGATCGTCGAATCGGCCAAATCCGATAGGAATAAGAATTAAATCGCTATTAATTGCATGCCCCCGTGCGCGTTACGTCATAAGCGGGAGGAAGGAAAGAGCGGCTTGTCCTTCGGCAGCCTTTCGCTTGATGACCGGATTGTGTCAACTCTCCACCTAATATAGACGCACTTTAGAAGAGGTTGATATTTTTTCTCTCTCTCTCTCTCTCTCTCCCTCTATCTCTATCTCTCGCAAGCAATCCAGCGGTGAGGATTCAGCATCCGGCCGGAACAAATGGTCGAATAGCTCGGTCATTCGTTTCCAGTGTCCTAAATTGTACGAGTTTCTAATAGCAGAGGCGTTCAACGGCGTGAAAGAGGATTACGATTACAAAATCTGTCGATTGTTCGTTGGAGCTGAGATGAAAGATCAAAGATCTGTCTCGGTTTCAGCAGACAGCTCCTAATACTCGGCAGGTCTGTATCTCCTCGGATTGAGGATTAAGTAAAACGTCGTTCACCTTTCTCCTCGGGTGGCAGGTCATCCTGAGACTCGTGATCGTGGCAAGGATCAGGACTGGGAGCGTCAGTGGTTGATCCGCCTCCTGGTCGTCCTTCCCCTTTCGTCGGCACCCACAATTGTTGGCCGGAATAAATGAAAGTACTTCCGAGCCTGTTCAATTTGCTCAGTTCGGATGGCGTTGTATCGAACCGCGCCGCCACCGACGTAAGTGTGTCTCTGTCGCCCACCTATAATTACGGAAGCAAACATGTCATTAAGTGTCTTAATGGGAAACGGGAAAATTACTTTCTTCGCGCGTCTGACGCCCTTTACGTCTTTCCTATATCTCACGAATGTCATCATCTGCGCTCGCCATGGATCTCGCGATTCTTAATCGGATTATTCAAATGGGACAAGGGAGCAAATGGAAAATGATTCAAGGTCGACTTAGAATCTCGACATGAAATCCCCGAAATATTCCATCGCTTGTCGATTTGAAATCTCCTCTACCTTCCGCTCGTATTTGCGACCAAGTACTTGGACATTCGAGGGAAACTGCGCGAAGTTGCAGGTGAGCTGCATGATAGAAGGTCGCTGCTTCTTGGACGCAGCTGAGTTTTTCTTCGTGCGCTCCCAGTGTGTTACGGGGCCGTTAGCCCATTTACATAAGCCGGCGGAAATGGTGCACCGGAGAGTATCGGCCAAGTAGAAAATTGAATTCCTCAGGAAAGGTACCTCGAGGCGCATCCTCGCTGGCTCTCGCGCTCGCTCGTGCGGTGTGTCTCTCATGCAAATTCGTATGCAACTCTGAGCGGTGCAACAATGTCACCTCGACCGGGCCATTTGTCGCAATCGCTTTCTCCTTCCAACGAGAAGGAGCACAGGGCCGGCATAATTCAATCAAAAAGCTCATCTTCGCGCGAGCTGATCTCATCGATGGAGCTCCGTTTTCTCCACGAATACCGGAAACAGGATCCCGACGCTTAAAACGCGATTTTGCCCGCCGGGAAATTTCTTAATTATCCCACGACACTTGGACCGTCCCTTTCTCTCTCCAATTGCGCGTTGTCTACCGCGATCCGAGTGCCCTCATAATTCCATTAAGCACCGTGACACGGGAATCTTGCCTCGCTATTATCATTTCTCGGTGAAGTCTGCCCAGAGCTTAAGCCGCTCGTACCGGGCGATTAAACCGCGTTATTTCCGAAGCATCCCACCGTCACGATTATTTGAGCGAGCTTGCATACGCATTGCAATGGTATGGTATGTACAATGCAGATGGAATTTCTAGACTCTCCTCCGTAATCCTTTAATAAATTTCACAAATTACTTCCATGATACTATTATTTCTCACTTTCGCAATGTTCGATATAAAACTATTTCTTCTGTTAATTATCATATTAGTCCAATTAATACATCTCATCGACATATTAATTTTCCATTGCATCTCGAGTGTTCCTATGTACGAGAATCCATCACTCGATGAATTATTTTCCAAACAATAGAACACAAAATGCGGATGCCGTTTTCGTCCTACCATTCTTCGACATCCTGGATTCCGGATAAGGACAGAACGATCGAGATTAGACGAGCGATAGAGAAAATTGCTCAAGACTTCTCTTCCCATTCGCGTTCCATTTGTGATCGAACAAGAGAAAGGGGAACGGCCAGTTTGCCAACGGCAGAGATTAACGCGTGGGCGATCGCGGAGAGGAAAGAGAGATCGATTAAAATCGGTGCAGGAAACGAGAATCGCGGTGATGAAGAAAGAAGAGCAGCAGTAGCAAACACGAACAAAAGAGATAAAGCAAGTGGAATGTTTCCGGAAATCGCCAGAATAAGAAACCGAGTGACAGAAATAGACATTAGCTATCAGCCATCTACAGTCTTCGTCCTCGTTTTCGTTCGATGAGAACCAAGAGAAACCGCGAAGCTTCCGTTATTTCCATCTTTCTGCTCGTCTCTCATGCATCGAGCTCGCCGACAATCTGTCGCAGCCATTCGCGTTGTCTCTATAGCTCTATCCAAACGTGCATCGCCTTATGCGATAAAAGAAATGGGATTGTCGTTTTCAATGTATGCGCGATCGCGATAATTGGAATCGCGTGATTGGAATCGCTAGCTGAGGAAGACAGGGGAAACCATCAGATTATCAACGTTAATCGATCAACGGGCTGCAGGCAAGCCCAATGGGCGGGCGAGATAAGCTGGGTCCTAATAGAGCAGGGATTACCGCCACTGTGGCTATCAGGAATTGCGCTACGGGCTATGGTGATTTTGGCTGCCGCCAAAGAGGATAACGCCAACTAGCAGACAGAACAGAAGGACCCATCAGTAGATTAACGTCATGAAATATAATATTATTATGGAAGATATAGAATAGAGTACGGTTATATGATTACAATTATAAGGATTTGTTTTCTCAACCGTCCCATTTGGAGATTAAAATAAGCTGTTTCTTCTTTAAATTCTAAAATACGTTCATTTCTCATCTATGTTGTTGATTTTTTCATTCTTGACGAAATTTTTTGACGATATTATGTTATTTATGTTTCATGTTAATATGCCTTATCAACTTAAAATCAATCAGGAATTTGTATCGCACGATTTTCCAGTTCGGATTATACAAGATTAAATGACTAACAATCTTTCCTGCCTAGATTAGGAGAAGGGAACTTTGGGCTCCTGGCTGAAGTTGCCGGAAGGAGATCAAATGGAATGCATCTCGATAGTATCGAGCAAGACTATCTCAAACTCTCCGAAACTCCACTTTGCCCTATTCGCTCTGGAAGGAACCAGGAAGTACAGCTTGTGCAACAACTCCATTTCCTCATCGGATAAACGTCGCGCGGACTCCTTGAAGCGTACCTTTCACAACAGGAACGGGTTAAGGTTATAAGGAAGCGAGATAGAAGGACGCTTTCTTCCGTTTGGTCGAGAAATTTCCCTCGAGATCTGTGTAACACGTAAATTGACAAACTATATAATCTGTAACTATCATTTGCATGACAAATATAACGATACGTATCGGTTCAATAGTTACATAGTAAATAATGCAAACTGTATACAACAGCATTTCCAATTATGAAAATTCTACATTATTAATTAGTAAATTATACAACAAATTTCAATGTACAATATTTCTATGTACCAATATATTATTATTTGTCGTAAAACATATAGGAACACGGAGGAAATGACATTTATTTGCCTTACAAGTCGCGTAACGGTCTCAAAAGGTACCGTAGTACTCTCATACCGTATGGTATCAGTACCGTATCAACAATTCTAATTCAGCCGAAATCTAATTAAGCGGAAATTGCGTTTAGCAAAAACTGCAAACCGCAACGTAGCGCATCGCAATAATCTCATCGCAGCCATATTTTCTTTATAATTAGCAGAGAGTATAACTAACAGTTCTGAAGTCATATTTGTGATAAATCTTGTCCGACAAAAACATTCTTGTTTTCTTGCACAAATCGTGAGGATCATGAAGAAGATTATATGTTAACAAGTTCAATGAGATAGAGTCCGCGGAAAGCGTAGTTGAATTTACACGAATTTACACAAATCATGTTCACGCCACACTTATGTTCGCAGACCTGAAAGAAGGATAAAGAAGGATATTTATACACTCGAGCAAAGGTTACGTTATTCTCCTTGGCATCTAATCGCCTTGTTCTGACTCTTGATTGGTGTTGGCATGATGGTACAAGTGCAGCGTCAGAGTTTAATATGCTCTGTGCTCTATTATGGCGTTTGCTATGCATATATATACACACTTACCGTGTAGGCAATGGTGTTAATGGGCTGTGAGACGCGACCGTGCTTCTTCTCCTGCGTCGTGGAACCATCTCTGCTCTCGTTATCGGAGTCTGCACAGAAAAGCAGTTTATTCAGTCACATTACGTCCTTGAACAGCGTGTTGATAAACAAAGCATCTCCGATATAACACGCACTTGCATTTATCTTATGATCGTATTTCTCTCTGTATATACGTGTATATATATATATATATATATATATATATACATATAGCAGCATGTCGCAAAAAATGAAAATCCCATTTCAATTTTTTAATTTATTTATAACGATATCGGAAACGATTATCAGAGAAATTGTATCATAATTATATATCGGAGAACTTATGCTTATTCCTTCACTTTCTCGATAAGTCCAGGCAAAATTTTAAATGACACAATGGCGTAAACGGGTAAACAATACGTTATCGTTACATGTAACGGTATCTATTAATACATTTATACTCGTACATAACGATCAAATAAAAATAAACCAAACACCATTTTGCATATACGAATATGATGTAAAGAAAGACGTGTGTCGCTTGCGATCAGACATCTTCCCGCAATGGCGAATTTTTATCGAGTCCGTGTTAAAATCAATCGTCATCAAAAGTTGCCATGGAAGGCAGAGTGGCAGAGCGATAAAAAAAAAAGAGGAGGAAAAAAACGGGAGGAAAAAAAGTGGAAAAGCTATTACGTGAGATTACACGTTCCACGTGTTCGCGGAGATAAATAGCGTTTAAATTTGTGCAATCCGTCTGCGTTACTCACGACCATCAGTGCAATCGATTGCACCGCGAGGCGACTCGATGATGAACCAAGTAGCAACGACTCACGCAAAAGTCATTCCGGGTGGTGAACTTGCTACGCACTGGGCGAACGCCAGTTAATCAATTGTCAATTTAAAAAACATTCACTCGACAGCGCATCGCTTCAAAATAAGCGCAACAGGAGAACGAGAACGTGACGCTCCTCACATCGTCGCATTGCCTTTCGGAGCTGCCTTTCTCTCTCTTTTCTCTCTTTTTTTTTTTTTTTCTTTAAAGACATTGGTCTCGTTACTTCGACAAGGAACGAGCGGGCTAATCATTCCTCGAGAGAGAGAGAGAGAGAGAGAGAGAGAGAGAGAGAGAGAGAGAGAGAGAGAGAGAGAGAGAGAGGGAGAAAAGAAAATCGAGGAAAAGAGAATCGTGTGCTCATCGTTTGGCGAGATATCCATTGATATCGTAACGTGTCATGTGTCATCGTTACGTAAATGTAATTATCTAATCACGTTACCCTGAAAATATAATGTAATATAAACTAATGCCTGCCCTCCCGGTAACAAAAATTTGAGCGCGTCTTTGTATCAGTTATGTACATGTAACGTCTAGCCGATCGCGGCGAGTATCGGCATCTTATCGGGAAGCGTGATATCATTTCGAAAAATGAATCCAGGCTGCGTTTGAATAACTTGGCGGGCACGTGACTGGTATAATTGCAAGCGCTATTAAAAGCGCCAATGTCAGATTACTCATATATCATAATTGAATAGCGGCCGAGCGCTTCCTATTATTCGCTGCACGACGGCTGCCGAGGGAAAGGTTTGTTTTTCTCCGTGGCCTTCGATAAATAAATGATCCAGGCACTTGGGCTTCGATCTCAATGGGCATTCAATTCGCGCCATAGCATCGGCGGACGTTATTTTAGCCGGCGTTACCCCGTAACGCGACGGATGAGCCTGACGCTGGCACAGATTTGCATACTTCATGGCGCATCTCGCGTGTCGCGGCCACGGCGCAAATTGCAATTTCGACTCGCACGTGTGGGATTCATTAATATCGATCGAGAATGGTCGACCAGAAGCGGCGCGCAGGACAAACCGAAGGAATTCTTGTTCCTCAAGCACTTGGTCAAACGATACGCTGGAATTGGCCTTCGCAATCAAGAAACTTCACGGTCCCTACAAACACCAAAGCGAATTGCATATCTGCCAGGCGAATCTGTGCCTATCAAAAAGACAATTCGCAAATACCTGATATACCTCGAAGGAGAAGAATGGAAGGAGCAAAATGATTTTCCGAAGTCGCCTCTTCGGAGAACAACGCGAACAACTTTGCAGCGCGAGGAATTACAACTAATGAAATCTACGTCCTCGCTGCGCGACGCAACGCGCGGAAGCGTCTCGCTCGTCGCGAGGCATACATTTAAAAGAAAAAGAAAAAAAGAAAGAAAAAAAAAGAGACAAACAACTTGACCGCGACGCTATTACTTGTGTCTTTCGCGTTACCTGTACTCGAGGCATGCTGCAAGCCGCTCAAGAAGACCCGCGAATCCCCTTGCGCCACGTAATAAACGACATAGTGGTGGAACTCCTTCTCGTAGATGAGAATATTGCTCGGTTCATACTCCCACTGCGAGCCCATCATTAGCGGAACGCCGAATTTCATATTCATCGGCATCTCCGAACGCGGATCATCGCCGCGGTTTATTGAATTGGCGAAAACAACTGGCGCCGTTGGTCGCCGAATCCGTTTGCGCAGGCGCTAATTAGCGTTCTCCGCGCGCCGATTGGCCGGCATCGGTGAGCTAGTGTTATGCCACTGCTATTGGTAGTCGGCTTAGGTTAGCCGAATCCGACGAAAGTCCGAGCCAGTCGCAGATAAATGGGAAACAACGCGCACGGGGGCGCCTCTATTTCCCGACCTGCATCGCGATGCAACTGATGCCGACGCGCAGTTGACAGTCAGGTAATGGTTGCTCACGTCACTGCCAGAGCGGACGGATTGTTCCCGTTCCCGAGAAATTTTCTCGGGTCGCTGGTGAAAACGGTACAATCCGTCGCACAAAGGCTATCCGTGCGAGCGTTGAGGATCAGCACTTCCACGTGACGAAATGAACTTAAAAATCCCTTTAAGAAGAGAATCGCGGAAAGAAGGCGATAAAGTGGGGAGCGTAGATCGCATAAATCGCGTAGATCTTCTCACGGACGAGTGACGTAATATCGCAATTCGCAGCCGGAACGGGATTCGACAACGCCGCGTCCAAGTACACAGGGCCAGTTTCCATGGGGGACGAGTGCACGCACGATTTACGATTCCATTGCACGTTTCATGAAACTCGCCGAGATTTCAGCCGGCCGATCGCGCGTTTACGCGTTAACCGGCGGTGTTTACAACGCGGGATCGCGAAGTGACGAGAACAATAGCGTCCCGCAAGCAACTGAATGCGGGATCGCAGCTCGGTGCGATGGCGGCTTGCGACACTTATCGCGCGAAACTGATAATGCACGGGAGATGTAATAAAAATCCGACCGTCAATTTCCTGCGATCCTCTGCGACGCAAGCGTCATCCGCACGCGAGTGGAACTGTACGAGCGAGAGTGTCACGATCACGTGAATGATGAACGCGCGCGCATGCCGGCCCGTCATCGGGCCCGCCGCTGTTCGGTAACGATCGGGAGAAACAATGATGATCGTCGTGACCGAGCGACACCGAGCGATATCGGACGATATACCTCGCAACGTACGCGATTTACGAATGCGAGGTAGTCGGTAGTCGCAGCATCGACTTCGCCCAAGTGACACCGATACCATATCGACCGCCATGATGCATCGGTGTCAGCTGACGTCACGCTTGGCGGGACCATTCGATCGCACTTGTTATCGGAGCGAGTGCATCGCGCGGCATTCAATTACGAAATTAATATCCGGATTCTCGGAACGAGGTATCGATACCGACGAAATCATTCGTATCGCGTACGGCTAGGCAACGGCTTCGCAGCAAACTTCACACCAATATCGGTAACTCGCGATAACTTGCGTGAACGATAAAAATTTTATTAATAACCCGATAGAGATTACGATAGGTGATCTAACGATGCTATTTCCGTTCCGAATGTCAAGTGCTGCTCCGAGAGCTTATTCAGATAATTGCCGCCACGTGACGAGGTGCGTTCGACGCATGCGCTGAACGCGCGGCTCGCCGATCCATCGTAGCAAATGTATAAATTAAAAAAAAAAAACAATTTTTATTGCTTTCAAACGTCACGTCATGACGTGACGATCGTCATTATGTCATATTATACGAATCGACGCAGCTGTGCTGAATGAATATATTATTACCAGCTTCGCCGATTTTATTTTAAATTAAATTGAAAACGGAATTAAAAACGGTCGACATATGTGGTCGACATGTACTGGATTTCCTTGTTGTCGATAATATCGATTATCGTCAACGCCAATGTCACTCGTGTCGTTTCAGGAATGACCGACATCTGGACACGCCCCAAGCAAACTAAGCTGCTTTTCGCTTCGCGCTGAAACATCTCTCTGTCCCTCTTCCCGCCCTAAAGATCGAACGAAGATGAAAGCGCCGAGAGCGATCTTGGTTCCGATACATTAGGCGCCGCGTTAAAGACAAAGTGTAGGAGGAGGCAAGGCGGGATATTCAAACACGCCCCGAGAGACTTGGGACGTATATTCGGAGTTTATAAATCACATTGGAGGCGTTTGTTAATGCCAATAAGTTCTCACTGGTTTATTTCTTCGTCGGCCGCGCTCGTCCAGCCCGCTTCTGAGAAATCCTCGTGGTCTCGTCTCGTACTGATAATCGTGCATGGTGTAATCGGGAATAAATATTTGCGCAGCCTACGCGCAACCGATGTCGTTGTAATGCAAACAGTGCACACATGTGCACACATACATCGGGTGATCTTCAATAAAAACGATGCAATTGCCAGTCCGCTATCGCGCTATCTCGACTATAATGCGCTCTGGATTCCTGGACTTTCACGGAATGATTTTTATGATCGTGATCGAAAGATAATAAGCCGGCTAATAAAAGATGTCAAAGGGATTACATGATTTTCGAGAAAATCGATTTAATATCGGAGAGTGGATGTATTTATCTTAAACATCTACATAAAACTCTTTATATACAACTTGAATGAACGAATGATTTAATAATGATAAGAGATAAAATTTATGATAACAATCGACTTGGTCTCGAATTAGCAGTAGTTGCAAATCTAAACTCGGAACGAGAACGCGGCCGGATCGATAACCGGGGGGATATTTCTCAGACGTGCAATTACGGCTAGCGCAAGTAATGAGATAAATTTCTGGGAATAGTTGCAAACAATTGTCCCTTGGCGAACTCTTGGCACCCGTTAAAGCAGCGCGCGGGCGAATGCGCGTGTACCGGACGCATGATTTAAATGTTCGCGCTGGTATCTGGGTTATTTCCGTGCTTGAATCGGATTTAACAAACTGCTCTCGGGGAACCGTTGAGACAGGATCTAAATTTTCATGGCAGTCTCGCATTCTCGCAGAATGGCAGACTAGCCTGATGGTAAGATTGCTTTCTTCTCGAATCTTCCTCGTATCGCGCGATAAAAAGTCGAAATAAGATGCGACGTTAAGAATACATACGAAATACATTATATGCCGTAACAATTACGGTATGATAAGATCGTTAAACATCCGTTCTCTCTTTTGCAACATCTTTTTGCACGTAATCATTATTCGCGCGAGTGTTTAGAGAGTTGAACATTGACCGCGCGTCGTAAACGTGGCAAAAAAGAGCGCATCGACAAACATAAGCCCCGTGCGCGGATTAATCCGTCATTCCGGCAGCTACGTAAGAAAACAAACTTATAAATTATGCATTGTTCGTGAATTATTCATCCCGATTAAAAAATGATCCGCCATTCGCTCGATTTCTCGCGTCCCGCCGCGAAAACAACAGCGTTTCATTAATTCTCGCATCGCTCTATCCCCAATCCCACGCGTCAATTAGTCTTCATTAGCCGGTAACCGGTGTTCCGATCGGAGATGTGCGCGAAATAGGGCGATCGATCGCACGTAGAAGTCTTGTGCCACTTTGGCAAAGTAAGTCAATGTGAGTTGGCCGAGTAAGGTTGCGCGCAGCTGATTCCTCGAATCGAGCCGGGATCTCGAGGCCATCGTTTCGTCTAAGATCGCGTCATCATCACGGCCAACCTGTTCGATTCGGACGACCGGAACTTCCGCGATGCGTGCGTATGGATCCGCGCGTGGCATTGACGGATAGTAAAAACTTTAACTCACCTTCATCATGGCGGAACACGGTTAAACTCAAAGGACGCGATCTCTCGGTAGCGGGATCGATTTTTTTTTTTCGTATCGATGTCATGTCTCTTTCTTTTATTATTGTTGCTATTACGTATCACGCGTGAGGAGATAAAAAATACGATCTTGGTCTTCCGAGATCGCTGCGATGTTGCTCCGAAGGAACTAATCGTCTTTTATGATGCTTTTAAGGGAAAGGATTAATTAATGCCGAACGAATGAACGGAATGAACGGACCCCGTGTCTGTGGTCACAACTTTGACGTAATCCGACCTGGCAGTTATTTCGCTACGCTTACCTTTCGAGAGCTTATCCACAGATTCGAAGCGGCCTTCGACCTTGTTCCGCAAAGAATCCAAATCGAAGGGTGCCGTAAATCCATGATCCACGCTGCGGCTCTTGCTCCTGTAATAGAGTAAACGTGATCGTTAACTAACTTTGCACTCGTAGGTGCAACGAATTCGATCGGGCACCAAGCTGAATCCGCAGAGAGAGAGAGAGAGAGAGAGAGATAAAACGAGGATGAGAATACAATCCACCTCGGACATTTCTTCAGAACGAACTCAAAGTCTCTCTCTCTCTCTCTCTCTCTCTCTCTCTCTCTCTCTCTCTCTCTCTCTCTCTCTCTCTCTCTCTCGCGCGCGACTTTCACGAAACTGCAAGATGTCGGAGAAGAGAAACGTTCGTGGAACTCTCCGAGAAGGAACTAAGCGACTCGAGATATATTCAACTGAGTTTGAGAAAATCACGAATGCCGCGATCGCGCCTGACGACAATTCCGTTTGCGATTCACGCGTCCTCGAGGCGAGTCACGGGCGCGATCCAAGTTGAGGGCGCCCGCTGAGAACTTGTTCTCGCGGAATGTAAGACACGGCAGTTAGGCACTGACGCGGTATACTGTTTACGAAGGCTACGAAGGCTCGGATATAGGATCAATCTCGCGGCGCCATAACAAAATGCAATTTCACGATGCAACGGACCGTGCGCCGCCGTAAGTCGGACGCGCGGCCGACGAAGATAAAGCCGGCCGGTGAAATTTCCCCGCGAAACGGCCCCGAATAACGCGACACGTCATGAAAAGAGGAAGGGGAGGGCGGGGGAACAAAACATGAATGGGGGAAAAGTCGGTTGAACGAACCCGCCGCGGTTTCCACGTCGCGGTTCCAGCGTGGCGCCTTTCGAGAAGAGCTCGATTAATTTATCGAACGAGCTCGTTCCGATGAACGGATCGAAGAGACGGATAGAATTGGTCATTGGTCATTGTGTAAATTTCTTTCGCGCTCTTCGTCTTACTGCTAGACTTACCGGGCAAGAGGCTTCTCGAGTTCCCGAAGAGTTTATTAATGCTCGATGCAGCCGCACGTGCGTCATTGCGAAGCATGCGACATGCTGCCTAGATGCAATTTCGAACGCGTTACCACGTAACTATGTAACTATACTATACTAGAGTAGCCATACGTCGCAACTATACTAGGAGCGTCGACGACACGCGATGAAAACGCGGTCATTAGCCACCGTTTGAAGGCTCGGGGAAAATAGGAAAGCGGCGAATGAGCGCTGTGTTTATGCGTACCTGTAGTAAGACGCTGTGAGGTTCTCCGTTGATTTCGAGCTGACATCCTGGGACATTCGCCTGGACCTGAGATGCAACAAACAAATCCAAAACAAGAGCGGTGAGAACGCATGCAATCTACGTGCGCGAGAGCTTAAAAAAGAGAAAAAGATCAAATCGCAGGTGGATTAAGAGGAGAGGAGCCAGCTGCCGCACGCCCGGAGGGGGGGGGGGGCGGGCTCTACTCGAGAAAATGCAGTATAGATGCTGTAGAAGCATTTCCATCTCTCTCGTGGAATTTAGTCAAGCGAGGACCGGCATGCTCGACACTTTAACTCGCAACGGGGCAACATGCGCGTCATCATATCGAGTGCGTGATCATGCGCGCGCTAACGAGACGCGAATCTTCGCTCCCTGGTAACACCATTTTCTCCGGAAGGAAAGGATCCAACGTTCTATTTCTTTCGTTCCTTCGAAATAAATAAAAACTAATTCGAGTGGCAGTGCTGGTTGGCGCGCGTACGACCATGCGGAAATCAAGCGCCGCGCCTGAAAAGCACCTCCGTCGAGCTCCCGAGCCCGCGGCCGAATGCGAGATGTCTCGCGATTTCTCGCGAGAAAAATATCGATCGCACGTCGCGTCGCGGCGCGCGGACGCTCGACGATTACTGAACTCGATTCGGCCGATTTGGCGAGTAACGTCCCTTGCTGCTGATTGCATTCGTTTCTGAATTCGATGAGCATCTTGGAATTCAGCGTTCGCGGAAACTCCACTTTTGCCCCGCTGCAGTTGAAAGTGCATCGGCGGCTAGTCTAAGCGCTTCCTCGACGATAATCGATTCCTCGCGGTACCGCCGCAAAGTCGACCTGCGTACGTGCGCAGGTTTGAATACGCTGGATAAGGGTGTCGGGTTACCTCCGCGCTGATAACGAACGGCGATGAAAAAATTGAACCGTTACCGTCAGCAGATTCGTCCTGAAGGCCTGAAGGGAGTTTTCAAGGAATCGTCCGGGCGCTTGCCGCCGTAATGCAATATTTAGCTTCTCGATAGCAACACGGGATAGCAACGCGAGCGTGCTGTAAGACGAGTACGCGCGCCACCGGATAAAAGCAGCAGAAAACGTTTTATGTTTCGGCAGATATAAATGTCGGCGCGGGGGCGCAGTAGAAGTACCGGGCGCAGAAAATATCCAGGTACGAGACGCGGCTTTCGGCCGGGCAATTTATTTCGATAGCGCAATCGCACGGGGCCTTGCGTAACGCGCGTGGAGCAGCCGCCTTGCCGCCAATAATTCGTCCGTATCAACTGCATCGCGGATTGCATTCGATTGCCGGCGACGAACGTGCAGCCGGATCAAATCCGGAATTTTTCACGAGGAATGAAAAATTAAGAACGAGACGACGCACGTTGCCTCGGATGGTGCGTTTTTCATTAAGCGAGACGCGCCCGGGTAAACTCGACGTAAACGTAGGCGAACTGGCATAATGGACAGGCAGACTAAAAATAGCTTTGGCAGTGATTTCGACGCTACGTTGTTTACGGCGCGCTCGTTGCTTTCACACGCGAGCGCGGCGCGTTACTTCACCGAGAGGCAAATATTTGCGTAATGGCCTCGCGGTGTCGCGGTTTTGCGTTTTTTCCGCGGCGGCGGCGACAAAGTTCCGACGCGAAAAAACAAGCACGCGCGCACGTGGCGCAATTATCTCCCTCGCGAAGAAATCGGCATGGATCAAGAGAGAGAGAGAGAGAGATGCCGTGGCGCTATTGCGAAAATCCGTCGACCATCCGCGGGGATATAAATAATAAATCCAATAATCTGTGCCAATCGAGACCGGCGCTCTAAACGAAAACACGACGCTCGCGATGAGATGCGATCTCGCGTCCCGAAATATTTACTCGCCGACACGCAATATCGGAATTATCGTTAATCCTTCCGAGAGCTGCAATATCTGCGATCCGGCCGTTGTTTACCTCGTGCATCGAATCCGCCGATACAATTCCTAAATTTCTATCCAATCAGCGAGATTGCAAACGCAACGCCACGATCGAAAATGACAACAATGGTCCGATGATGCCGGATGAAATTAGCGGAACTGAGGAGAACACATGCTTGCGTAGCTCGCGTAGCGTGAAACGTGTGAAAACTCGTGGTTAAAGGAAGCTTTAAGACTAGGTTCCCTCGTTTGTCCCGATTTGCCGCGGTTTCATGCCCGCGAATGGTCAATTAGAAACAGCCATCTAACGCGACGAAAGATTCTGTCACGGATTATCACGCAGACGGAGGCTCACCCACGTCTCGGTACAGTTTCATTAACGCGTTGTGCATCATCGCGATGACCACTCGAAACGTCAAGCGGCGCCAAGATGCAGCGTGAAAAGAGCACATCCTTGAACCGAAGCCGCGCAGCTGCAAGGATTAGACATTTACACGTACACCCGCCTCGCGGATACTCCCCAAAGAGTTCAGAACTCTTTTGAAACACCGCGTTTACGTCATCAATCACAGTTCCTCGCGTCACGTAACATATGCAGCATACGTTACGCCGCAACGACGGCGATAATGAGCGTTTAGGCAAGTCGGGAAGCACCAAGAAGCCTCACAGCCCAGCAGCGCAACGTTAACCTTCCATTCGCGTAATCGATAATAATCGATAAAGCAATAATCCGACGTTTAAGCGTCTCACGCATCATCGACTCGCCTGAAATGAACTCGCTTCGTTACGTGCTCGCGCGATCGTCCGCCAGCGGCCGCGCCGCTAGACGCGCTCGCAATTTCCTCGACCTACGTGACCGAGGTCACGCGCGTCCCTCCTCGCGAGAAAGAGAGAGAAAGAGAGAGAGAGAGAGAGAGAGAGAGAGAGCTACGACGGTCGTTTCGACATTTCTGCCCGCGACACCCGCGTGTCTCCGGTCGCGATCGCACGTGATGATCGCGACTGACTCCTCTCGGCTTCGGACGGGGCGACGATGGGGATTCACCTCGATCCCCGTCTGACAAAACCAGGCTTGCCGTCATCGGAGCTTAATTGAGCGACGCGGAGCCATCGCAATTAAGCCGCTTACGTACGCGGAATCGGCGCGGGATTATTATTTCCTAACGCGGCTTTCCGCGTAATCGGTCGTTTCTGTAGAGAACGTATGCACGTAACGCGACACGTCAGCCGAAGCGGGGAGGCGCGGGAAAGGAAGAAAGCGAGATGATTGGGAAACGAGGTTTTTTTTCTTCGGACGGGCGGCTTGAATATTCCTCGTGAAACCGTGCCGTCCGCGAGCCGAGACGGTACCGATCTCCGAAGCGGAGATTCAGCGGGAATCCCCGTCGACGATTATTGGATTCGCGGGAATGGCGAACGCGCGTCCGATTGCTCGAGTTCGCGATAAACTCCGCTCCATCGCCAAGTTACGGTGGAAGTCTAGATTCTGCCATCGCTGCTTTCATAACTCGTCGCCGACAAATTGGCACGCCAGGGAACGGCACACCGCGCCGTTTAACGGATGCGAATCGAATTCGTAGTCTAAGTGAAATTCGCGGCAGAAGCCCGCCTTTGTTATTCCAGACGCGCGTTTCATCATTCCGCGGCACCCCTCGTAAGATTTACGGACGACAAACGATATTCTCGATATTTCAGGTACAGGCGAGCGATAATGACGCTATTACACGGCTATAGCCTTACCTCATTACGATACGCGACGCGATATCGATATCTGTAGCGCTCGATATTCGCAGCGCGCGCATCGATCCGCGTCGCCGTCCGCGCTTTACGCCCAAGCGGATTCGCGTTACCGCTCTGAATAAGTCATCGCGCGCCTCCTCGCGATCATCCACCGAGAAAAAAATTAATTATCGAAAGCATGCGGAGAGCACGTCCGCGATTAAGAAATCGCGTCTGAACCGTTCGCGAGGCTGTAGATCCCTCACTAGCCGGCGCGAAGGAAATTTCGTAAAACGGGGAATCCCCCTTTCCTTAACGAAGCAAACACGACCGGCACATCGGTGTTTCTGTCGAGCGGGAAGATGTTCTCCGACTCGTTTAACGATCGTTCCGGAACCGCAAGGACGAAACTCGTCGTCCTCGACAAACTTTACGGAGGAAAGAGCCTGCAAAAGAGAGAGAGAGAGAGAGAGAGAGAGAGAGAGAGATGTACGTGTGTGCAAGCACGGCAATCGGCTTGTTCGGGAACAGCGTTGTCCGCCGAGACGGAAACTCCGCCGGCGTCTGTCGGCGTCGTTTTAACGAGGCGGGGTCGCGGGAATTCGCGAAGGATAAACTTGATTTGTGCCGCCTCGCGCGTGTGCCACCAACCGCGTTACTTTATGACGCAAGCTGATCGTATGACGTAATCGACGTAGCGTATGGTACTGCCGTGACGAGATCGGAGATCTGCCATCACGGAGATACCGTTCGCGCCGTCGATCGACGCTTCCGGCAGCGTGATTGAGGCACTCTCGTTCTCGCTGGCCGCGCGAGTATTTGCCTTTGGGATAAATATTCTTGCCGGGAAACTAACGAGAAACGGCGGGGAAAGAGAGGAGGGTATTAGGTAAAATCCGCTGGACGAAATAGCCGACCGATAAAAGAAGCGCGAAGATAATAATGAGAGGATGATCCCTGAGCGAAGAATCGTGTTATTGGGACAAAGGCAGTTGAAGCTGCTTTATTAATCGCAGAACGGCATAACGGCGAGGGATTATTATCGATTCCGAGCTGAGAAGCGAGATCGATCGGTCAATCAGCGAGTTTATTAAGTTATTCCAGAGCTATTAATCCCCGCTCGATTTTTTTTTTTTTTTTTTTCGAATAACTCGCATCACTCGTTGTTATCGCCTCTTGCATCGCTCTGGGCGATTGCTCTCCCCCTCCTCGGAGAATCGCTCCCGGATAAAACTAGGCATTCCTGGGCGATCGAAAATTATTCACCGTGAGTCAGAATAACGTGGGAAATCCCGCCGAAGAAAAAGCGCCGGCCGTGCTAATGTACTCGTCGCGAATTATCGTCCCGCGAGCTAACTCGGAAATGCCGGAAATGCGATCATAAAGCGCCGCGGAAGGAATGTAAATAAGAGAAGCGACCGCGTGCAATCACGTCGGGGAAATTGTGAGCAATTCCGTTATGCCGAAAATTCGACTTTGCGCGCGCATATAGTTTATTAGTGTTATATCTTTTGCGAGAGAGCAAGAGCTCTTCATGCGGATGAATAATTCATCGCGTTCATTAGTATTTCGAACAAGCGTACGGGTAGTATCCGGCGAGTCTCCCGAAGAACATGACAAACGTTTCATAAAGTTTTTCTCATCTCCAAATTACGAATTACAAATTGTCGACTTTTCTCGTCTATACGCGTACATGTCTCGTAGGCTCGACGTAAGTACAGTAGCGCTGCTAAATGTAGATAAACGGGAAAAGGAGATAAATTATTCGCATTGCGTATAGCCGGCACGTTTCTCAAACGGGAAGCTAAACTTTAAAAAGTAGCGTGGATCGAGGACGCTTAGCTTCCGGCTGATCGATAGCGGCGTATTCGACTAATTCAGGAAGAGACCGGCGAGCAAGGTTGAAATAACACCGTTCGGTCGGTGGACGAAAGGTTTCGCGAAGGTCGAAAGAAAATATCATTAACAGGACTATTTCATCCGTTCGGTCCTTCCGAGTTGGTGAGACATCATGTTCCTCATTAGCCGCTTACTTAGTTTTAATATAAATATCTACGTGGCCGGCTGATTGACTTGCAATAAACCTCTGGTATCACCTCAGGCACACGATTATTGGATAAACAATGACGAGCTTCTGGTCATCGATTTTGTTTCTCTGTTCTAGGCTCGACGTTACCGATTTCGGAGGCTGAGATTAGATGACGTCACAAGTACCAAGAATAAATTCCGGCATTGCGTAATCTGTCCTTAGCGTTCCAAGGGCCGATTGGGCCACTCGCGGCCCTTTCTACGTGTGGAATTCAGCGGTCGCCAGCCGTGATCGTAATCGAAGGACGACGCGATCCGAAATGAGATTCACGTATTCTCGGCGCATGTGTCGGCACAGTCGCCGCGTGAATTTCAACGCAGGCATCGTTATACAATCGATGCGCGCTTTATCGATCCGGCAGCACCATGTGCGGCGAACGCGATTCTCCAAGGCGGTTGCCAATCGGTCGGCTTATTCGGCATGGCGTGATTTCCGGCGCACAGTTTTACGTTCCGTTTCGTTCCACTGTTAATTAAAACTCACCCGCCCAAATCGCGACCTTCACCGAAGCCAAACGGACTTTGTTGATGTGGGATGGCAATTAGATGCAAGGATTAACTCTTTAGCTGCACGCACGGCACGAGCCAAGCCTGTCTTCTGTCGTAATGATTATCGCGATAATTACAGATTTACGAATCATAAACTCTCATAAACGAGGCGCATGCACTCACGAGCGCGCAACGCCGCGTGGCACATTCGAAATCATTAAAAATTATCTCGTACCACATCTCCTCTAAATCGGTTATCGTGCGTTGAACACGATTATACGATAATTAATTGAAAATTTCTAAAGGATCGCTTAATGCACATCAACATCTATCGCTGTCTTGCTAATACGAATATATACATGTACATATATATTTTTTTTGCATATATAAATACATACATATGAATGTATCGTAGATATTGTGCATAAATGAAGTATGTACGTTTATAAAAATCATATAATCACAATGATTGTTACTAGTTCTACACATAACCGATCAGATATCGGTCAGAATTATATCGGCGAAGAAATGCATGATTAAGAAGATGATAACCGATTTTCGGATTTAACGCGCGCGTCATGCAATCGTATCTTCTAATAACTTCGTCAAACATTCTTCGTGGAGCAATAATATCAGCACGAAGATGAAGAATACGCACGATGAAGACGTTGAAGAACAGATCAGATCACTTTGTAATCTTAGGGTCTTAATAAACGTCCGTATGACGTTCGCAAAGTTCAGAGATCGGCACTAGATTAGCCCGATCGCTATCGATCATCAAATAAATAATCAAATAAGCCTCTGCGCAGCGTTCGTCACGTTTTTAAATCATCATGTCTATCAAGCTTCGATCGCTTTCGTCGAGCGACGGTTTAATCTCCTTTTCGACAGCAGGCACACAGATATCATTCACAAATGAGTAATCGTTTAGCCAGTAATTCGCCTACGATCTGTCTTCTTAATCGGCCAGGTTCAACCGCGACACGTGAAATAATCGATCCGCCGCGGGCGAAAAGTGAACGTATTACGAGATGTAACTACGCTGTTAGCCTTCGCGTATCATTTCGAACATACTCGGAGGAGCGGAGCTCTTTAATGCTCGACTGAATTAGAAATATTTTATTTATTTATCGTCAGACCGTCCGGCGTCGGGATATTTTTGTCGAGCAGGAATTTCAGATTAAAGAATCAGCGCGTAAAAGACAGCGAATGCGAATGCATTTAACAGCTCGACAAGTTTAATAACACGCGAATAGCAACAATAACGTCGCACAATATCGCAGCGAATACAGAAATACGCAAATGTCGAGGTTAAATACGAATCCCGTCGCGTCCCACGTCAAAAGCTAAATAGAGATTCCATCGTGTCCCGTGCAAAGCCAAATGCCGATTCGCGAGGAAAGCGCTCGGTTTTCCCCGCGCTCGTTTAAAAAAGTAGCGAGGCAGGTGGGG